>JAZGTK010011154.1:0-15842 GCA_036877625.1 Ambastaia sidthimunki | reverse complement strand
CAAATGAAGTTACCAATATATCACCTTCATAATGTTCTACTATGTTTGACCTTAAAGTATCCAGATGTGTTTTGTTAACATGTTGAGTATTCCTATTGTTTTATGATTGAAAACATAATAAATCTCTTATAAATATTTTTCTGTAATATTTTGTAATCTAACGCACCCACAGTTCATTTTTAACTGTGCTTTAAGTTTTCAAAACAGTTTGAGGCATCTGTACAGTATAGTTTAGTATAACACAGTATTCACCTGTCTCGGCACATGTTATTCATAATCAAATAAGAAAATTCCCATTACTTTATACAAGAGACCTTTAGATGTGTTAATAAATGTGTTGAGTAGTATTAATATTTTGAACAATCTGTCTAAAGTATCACCACCAGACTCATATTAACACATCAAACCCCCATAACCCATAATAAATGTGCCAAAATGAGTAATTATATTTCACAGAGCTAATCTATATATTAAAAACCTTCTCACTGTGCAGGTTAATCTGTCCAGTCAATACGGTCTTCTGTGACTCCAACAGATAATAAAATATTACAAATCAATGCAAAGTGACAAGACTGAGATGACTTTACTGACATCAGTACAACAGCAACCTGACATAACCGCATCGCTTTGATCACGATATGTGTGTTTGGCCTCATTCTGCCATAGATGCTGACAACCTGGCAGAAGACAGAAGGGACACACACACACACACACACACACACACACACACACACACACACACGACAGCTTGACATTGCACCTAGGTTCGATTCATCTGGATCCGGTCCCAGACAAGTGTGAAGACGAGAGACGATGCGAATTCGCAACATGCTAGTCACCTTGTAAGGTGAAACGTTGCAGTTTTTTGCAGGGCATGCTTGCAATCGCTCGCATTTTAAGCAATTCTCGGTTTCTGATGCAGGTACAAAGTGCTGATGATTTCCGATAAATTCTCTGAACGCGCATTCACACTTGCGTCTTCGGAGCTACTTCAGACTGTTTGATGGGATTCTGTTGCCATGGAGACATCTGAACGTGATTGATTGGCCGGTACCTGAAAAGTGCTCAGCGAAACTTCTAGATCAACCCGTTATTTTTAAAGGCCCGGTGGGAAATCTCTGCGTGAGGATGTGGATCTATGAGAAAGTTTGCTATTGCTCAAGGTCATTTCAAAAATACCGGCACAATTAAAGACGGATCTCCCATTAGACTAAACGCGCGTTTGCTTCACATTAACGCCTGTATTTGCACCATATGACGCTGGCACGATTCTGAGACTGTAGGATGGATATCTGTCCTTTCAGACTGAATCTGTCCTCACCAGCTGTTTTCAAGAAAACATCATTGTAATTATTTCATCACGGCAGATCAGAGAGATAAAATTATTATCTCTCATTAACGTATTGGCAGAGAAAGTCGTAGCATCTCACATTTAAAACCAGTTCTCCCTCAACAGAGCAGTTTAAAATGTAACTCGTTTCAGTCATAGAGAAATTACATTTGATGCTATCAGCACTCTGTTTTAATGGTTATTTTCATTTGTACAAGTTTTACAGCAGGGAAAATCCATTAAGAATATCCATTAAAATCCATTAAGAAAGTATCTTCTTTTAAAACAGTTTCAGTTTTCTTTTGTCTACCTGCACAGATCACTATTCACCTCTTGCACACAGTAGAATAAACTGATTCTCTCTGCCACCAGACTAAACATGAGTCTATATCACACTTTGAAATTCTCAGACAGATACTCCATATAAAGTCTCTCTGTGAAGTTAGACAACAAGAAAGCTCAATGAAAAAGCAATTTCCAACCATTTCACCGATTTGTTCTGTGTCAGGAGCTTGTGAAGCGAATATAAAAAGCAACAATTACTTTTCTTTATTGAATAGTTGTTTTGTGCACGGTAGCCATCAAATCAAAAGGCCTGTGTTTTTTTTTTTGGTTAAATCATCTACATGCCAATAAAGTATTAAGACGTTTCAACACCGAGATATAACATAAAAATATTTATATCTGATATATAAATATAACAGATATAAAAGTATCAATATGCTTTCAGGTTTCTCTTAAATATTTAAACACTTCATTGTGTATTGCAAATGTTTTCAAACTTCTGAAAACATCTATGCGTCCATTTAAATTTTGACTTTTGTTGATTTTACTAAAGTATAATATCGCCCTCCAGTGGATATTTATTACAATCCAGTTACTCACGCCTCAACATTAAAAAACCACTGAGGACTGATATTATAAAATAAACTTGAAAAAAACAACATCGTTACTTGTCTAATAGGTTTATAAACCTAATATAAAAATTACACTGTTTTTAAATATTTGTTTTGTGTTTTCTGAAACAAAAGTGTCCATTCTCATTCTTTACTATAATTTAATGTATTTAAGGTTTCATTTGATGTGAGAACAGGACAAAGACACACAAATTAAAATAAAACACTGACAACCTTATTTGTCTCATTTTTTTAAATAAAGCTTTTGCCTTTATATAAACATCAGAGACATTTCCTTTTACATAAATTACATTTTCAAATTCACAGCAATAGTCTGATTATATTGTCAGTTTTTACACTATATTGTTATTGCTAATTAAAAAAAAAAAAAGCTACTGAGAGGGTAAAGAGCATTAAAATGAGGGTTAATTTGCTTTCTGCACCAAAACAAGATCTGTGAAAAATAGGTCTACAATAAAAGGTGGATAACAAGTGTTTTATACCATTAACTTTTACCTTTCTATTAAGGCTCAACTTATACAGAAATGACTCAGTATAGTTCAATCTGAAAGGAAGAGACACACACAACCACGGTGTCAGTAAAATCCTTTCACGTAGTTTAACCCGCATACCCTGATTTCTGCAGACACGAAAAGTTAATTACCAGTTTTGGTTATTTCAAACATTAGCGTTTGAAATGACAATGACCAAAAATCATCCAGCATTCCCATTTGAGGTACAACATGCCGTTTTAAAAACAGCTGTCTGAACATTTCCAGATTTTAAAACCACCTTTAAAAAAAATGAAAAACACAAATTCTTTAGCTTTTGAAGTCTAATAAATGATCTAGACTACAGTTGCAGGTAAGATCCGATCTATAATTGATTAACAAGGAACCATTATCCTGTGAAATTTAAATATTTTTAGTTGATCAAATGCTGATATTGTGTGCACACCCTGCCTATAATGATAACATTACAAACTGCTTTAAATCCACATCGTAAAAGTAAACATGTAACCGCCTTTACACTCACTTCACTTTTAATAACCGAGTGTGGTGGCGAGAGAATGTAGTAGAGAGAGACTGTGTGCAGGAAAGGTCAGGAAAAAGAGCTTTCTGAGCCTTCCTGAAATTCTTGGTCTATGGAAAGATGTCTCACTGGCAGCCCAGAGTCTGTCAGCCCAGCTATACATCCATGTCCATGGGAAACAGCACATATCTGGGATCAAGTTTAGGTGTAAAGTCACCGAAGTTTCTGGAAGCTTCTGTCCCAAATGTATCAAGCAGCTTTCTGTTCATCAGAGCAAACCTGGACAAAGAATAGCTTGATGAATTCACACACACACATTGGCATATGTGGTTTATAAGGACTGCCCATAGACAAAATGGTTTTCATACTGTACAAACTGTTATTCTATCCCGTAACCCTACCCCTAAACCTAACCCTCACAGAAAACGTTTGCATTTTTTAACAAAAATTCACCATTTAGTATGTTTTTAAACGATTTGGTTTATGAGGACACAGGAAGTGTGATAAGATACACATTTATGTCGTCAAAAATCAACCCATCCACCCCCCCAACCCACACACAAACAGACACTCCTATAAACACACACCTGCCCTTAGTCAACCGCAGTAGAAACTTCCAGTATGATGGTCTCAGATTCTGCACTTCCATAACAGCCTGAGGTAAGAAAAAGCACCATTAGTTATTTAAAGACATACTAAGATTAGTTTTGTTTTGTAACACAGCATATAATAAAACCTTGCAATAGGAGAACATTAATTTCAGTTTAATAATAACTAAAGACAAACTTTAAACTGTATGAATGTTATTGCATTAGATCTGGTCCCTAGATTATTGGTAATGGATGTAGTTCACATTAACACAATAATTATGTTTTCCACTAAGTTTGATAACATCACCCTAACATCATTTATCACCTAACAAACTCATTTTTGTGAAATGTTTTGCTTGTGATATCTTTCTTTAAAATAATGTCATATGGCACGATTCTCATTCAATGGATGATTGAGGAATCGATAAGTCACAAGTCACACTGGCTTCAAACAGATTCTGAATTCTAATGTGTTTTTCTTTATTTGCTTTGGTGTGAAGTGTCCTTGAGTGTTCAATGGGTGTTTGTGGGTATATTTTAAACATTACATACCGCTTGGAAACAGATGGCGGTGGAGATGGCGTAGATTATCGTATCAGCCTCAGGAAAGTATGGAAACCTGCCCGCCTCAATCCCCTTGAAATATAAAGTCTAAACACACAGTGAAGAGATCACCGATGAAGTTCACATATATTTACACCTAAAATGTGTGCTGGACGATACAGAAGAAAAATGTGATATACGATATATTGCTAAACAATGTGACAATATTCATGTGTGCAATATTCAATAAAATAATGCTTTTATTTAATAAAACAAACATATTAAACATCTATCATATATTTAAAATATTTAAAAAAAAACTTACATAATATAACCAACATACAAGTTTCACATTCTTTCTGGGAAAATTTTTGAAAACACATTTTTCAACTAACATTTGTATGCCAGTCTCTGTGCATCGACCTAAAACTCGGACTATACATCATTTTTTAAAGTAATAAAATCATTCAGTTATTGCAAACCACTGCGATCTGCATACTGCAATATTTTAATAATTTTGATACATCTTGCAGCCCTATTGTGTCTTTTTGTCCATGAATATTTGAAGCATTATCCATTGTGATTTTTGGGTGCGCTATCTCTTTAAATTTGTGGATTAAAAATGTGGCCTATTTTGTCACATGTAAGTGTTACTATAATGGAAACTCTAAAATAAAAAGCTGATGAGTACCTCTACTAGTTTGGAGAAGAGGTACATGGAGATGGAGGTGCTCTTGTAGAAGAACATTGAGGTGCCGGCTAAAAAACCTGAGCAGATAAATGGGGAAAAACAAGAACTGAGAACGTCTAATGTCTGTGCCAATCAGCAAATAAGAGCTCAAAACACACTTTACCTGCGATGACAGCGTGAAGTTCATCATCCAGGTTACGCATCCATCTCAGTAAACAGCTTGTGCCCTGTCAACAAATGGAAACGTAATGGAGAGCTTTCAAAACACTTTATGGTAAAAACTGGAGAAAACAAAACACTCACAAAACTCCAGGAGAAGATTGTCTCATAGAACCAGCATTGGATCTTAATGCAGATAAAATACCTTGTAAATACTGACGAAAGATCCCAGGAAAGCTCCTAGCTGGAAGTTCTCTTTGTTGTAGAGCAGCGACAGCAGGCGAGAGGGTTTTGTGAAGACGTGTCTGAACGTTGATGGAACCTTCAAACAGCATTGAATAAGGTAACCTACGCTGAACATCCGGATGAAACCCTTTAAAAACACAAAGCAACAGAAACTTTGAAGAGTTTCAAAAGCTGCTTTCCAGAAACACCTAAGAAAAGCTTCACAGCAGGTAGTGGTGGCCTTTGCTCGCTATCAACGTACCCCTTCACCCAGATAAAACCATCACGCTTACACTTTCACACTCTGCTTGTTTCCCTCACACAAGCTCTCAGAACACACAGATGAATGGTTTCAGGGACAGCAGGATAGGAGGTATCAGACTCTTACTTTAACACAGTAGGAGATGCAGTTGTCTTGATAGTGTTTGCAACATCTATGCCTGGGTCCATGTTTGCATCTAAAAGGGACAACACACGCACAATGAATGCAAACACACGATACGTTATGAGGCGGGTAACACACGTGCATGACAATGGAGCCGACAGTTGAATAATAAAGGTCCAAAATGAACAAATAAAAAATGGCTGTCAAGTTGGTTGGTAACTCTAGAAACCTCAACATAATGTAAGGCTTAAATACAAAATGGAACAAATAAAAAATTAATAAACCAAATTCACAATACAATAGCTTAAAACTGTAAAGCTAATTTTGGTCCCTGGTTGTGAGCTTTAATGGATTATTCCAATTCCATGAGCAGAATTACAGAAAAGGCGAATTTTTGGCACTCACACTGAGTCCAGCAGTCTGCGAGTTAGTGCTTTGATGCCGCTCCCCCTAGAGGCAGATGTGGGCTCTGCTCTCTCAGCCGGTGGTGTTGCGGGTCTCTCTGAGTCTTGTGGGTATGTGTGCTCAGCCAGACAAGAGTGTGTAGGGATCTCCTCCTTCCCAACTATAAATCTGCCACACACATAATCTTCTTTAAAAGAGCAACTACAAGTGTTAACACACTGAACAGGCCGTCTTATTCTGTGCTTTAGGATTAACAGTAAATCCTCAGTAAAATAGCAAATACAAGACATATAAAAGTCCTAAATTTTAAAACTTAAAATAAAAATACACTTACTTTAAGGCAGAGAAAGCAAAGCCATTGAGCCCATCTTTACATCTGAAGATAATGTCAAAAATTAGCAAGTAATTGATTATAAAAGTTTATTCTATAATGCACCTCTGTAACACAAATGCTCAGTAAGTGAGAAACGCTGCTGAGAAACTAAAATCACCACCCAAACTAACAAGTTTTAAAATATTTTCTAGTTGTCTGTTTTGTGTGTGTGCTGAGAAGAATATTGTGTTTGTACACAGTCCTGACTGGGTAATTAGGAGAAAAACAAAGTGGATCGGACCGGTCACCACAACACCATAACACTTCTGTAGCCAATCAGAAATAGGGGGCGTTTGCAAGATGTTATTCATTGCCTGCGCATAACGTGTTATTTTGAGGATGAAGCAATGATGGGAGGGGTGTGTTTGTTTGGGTGTCGATTTTGGATTTTTCACGCATAGCTTACTGCAACGTTAACTAGATTAAGAAACGTAGGAAGTTTTTCTTTGTGTCTGTTACCATGAAGCAATAACCTGACCAACTAACCTGAAGAAAAACATGTAGAGAGATGCAGTCAAGCAGAAGAGAAGAACCTGAAAAGCATAAGAAGATCTTAAGATAGTCAAGAAAGTCCAAATCTAAAACCATTTTTACGATGAGCTCATGGCGATTTGGTCTGTAACACGAGCTTCCATCATTAGTACTAAAAGATTTACTATCAGCATAAAATATTAATTAAGCTCCTGAAAAATTGGAAAGGAAGTACCTCTCCATGTTTCACAGGCTTAACAAGACCTCGTGTGACAGCCATCCGAAAAATTGTCTCCGTTGCCTGAAAATGACACAGAGACTTGAAATCACAATCAGCCTTGGCTTGCTTGAAACAGACAGTTTTGACCAGAACTTTCCAGAAAAAGCAACATAAGCGACGGATAACATCTGTGACGCTGACTACTGTCTGAAAATGTTACAAACGTATGAAAGAACTGACAAGACGACTTAATTTAGCAGAACTGATACAAATAAAATATGCTACATTGTCTTACCAGATTGGCCATATAAATGGTTAGAAGTCCTCTCCTGTATAAAACAGAGTAATTTATGAATATTAACTCTGTAAGAAACTATTAATAAAGTAAACGTTATTTTGCAAAGCTCCCCAAGTCTTTGTCTAAGTGTTTATGTTTCTGTGACATATTTACCTTTACAGTTATGCATTTTGCAGATGGTTTATTATAAAGCAACTTTATAACCATATCATAACCATAGCATAGCATAACCAGCATATATAAAAGTGAAAGTGACACGTTTTGTCAGATGTGGTGACCCATATCAGAAATGTGACCTATGATTTTAACCCATCACTGGTGAGGAGTGAACACACACTGCAAGTCATGAACACACACACCCAGAGCAGTGGGCAGCTATCACTGCAGTGCCCAGGGAGCAATCAGGGGTTAGGTGCCTTGCTCAAAGGGCACTTCAGTTGCTATCTGCCGGCACTGGAATCGAACCAGCAACCTACTGATTACAAGCCCGACTCACTAACCAGTAGACCACAACTGCCCCTAATATGTTAATCAGACATTGCAATCATCATGAAGGGAAAACATTAGGTCTAACCTGCTTTTCCGCTCTATTAGTATTGCAATGTATGATGCAGGCAGTGCCGCCCCAAAACCAGCTGACCAGGAGTAGAAACGGCCCAACAGCCTCCTAAAAATAAGAGAGAACAAGGACAACGAAAGGACAATTAAAGGGTCGCTGGTGATTTATAATCAGAAGACCTGCATGAATAACTAAACAACAGCAAACTGAATCCATCCGAACATAATGTTGCATAATAATATTTTTGCCTCACAGGAAATTTTAATTAAATGGTAAACTGGGTTAATTACATTCCATTGAACCAACTGGTCATGCAGACAGCAGTCATAAATCCAAACTTTATCTCATTATTTATTTGATAAGTGAAAAAAGGTCTTAACAATTCTTTATGGACGGTAATGTTCTCATGTTCAGACTTTAGTCGCATGATAAGGACAGGGTTCAAAGGTTGCTTTGCTGTTCTTGTTTGAATGATGAGTGCACGTGGCAAGCGTGAGCAAACATTTCTCCGAATCACTTTTCAACTGTAATTCGGTGCTTTACCGTAAAATGCAGAAAAATGCGATGTACAGGCCTCCATTTGCAGTCAGGAAAGACGTGGACTGCAGGATCTCAGGAACCAGACGTTTCTTGTAATAATCTTTCTTTCTTCTTCTTAGGATGGCTGCAATCTGAAACACAGAAATGGAAGGTCATAGTTAAGAAAACTTTTGCTCACTGGAGAGTAAAGCTGTTTTGCAACAGTACGCTTGGGAAAGGCAATAAAAATTTGGAGCTGACAGTTAAATAATCATTTGAATTCACTGTACTGTACTGTACTGTATTGTTATTTATACAATCAATTTATACAATTTTTGAGGGTAAAGAAAGACACATTTGCTGACATTACAGAACACTTCACCTGTATTTAGGTTATTGCATTATTTTAACACACTTATTTTTGTATGTTCAGGTAATAAGCTTGTCCTGTCTTAAAAAAGCCAACATTCATTTTCATAAAACCAATGTCATATTTAACTGGATGCTGATAATGCAAGTATTGCAGTTCTCTCAAGTTCAGACATTGCACCACTATAAATATGGTTTTGTAATGGAAACCAAAGCTGACACTATGATGCAACACATCTATTAAAACTTACAGCCAGTTGTGCAAAAAATTGACCATAGATCACACACACACACACACACACACACACAAATGAATGTGTAGTGCAGAAAAATGGGTAAATGTAACAAGGTTACTGGTTCACACGTAATCATAAAGTCATTGATGACTGCTTATCTAATATGTTAATACCTAATATGTGCATAAGTGCCTGAAAATGACTATGCACTTACTATGAGAATGATTGTCCAAAACAAAGCAGACAGTTTATCATTTACAGTAAATGTACACATGAACGACCCACGCTAACTTCTAACATCATGTTAATAGGATACAATCATTTTGGAAATATAAACGCATATGGGGAGAAGTTTTGGCACAAAGCTGCAGAGAGAATCTGACAGCTTGGTCAGTTTCTGACCATTGACAGCTTATCAGATCATATCCACCCTTGTCATTTTAAAAGCTAATAACTGTAAAACATTTCGATCTGACAAATAAAAATACAGTATAAATGTAGTGACGGGCCCTTGCATCGTCCTGCAGGAGTCTCATGTAGCTGTCTGGCTAACTTCGCCCTTGCGCTGCAGATTTAACCTTAAGATCTGCGTTAAAACACTCACCAGATAGAGAGGTGCATATATTTTGAAGGAGACCTCCAGGGCTCCGGCTGTCACCTGAAGGGTTGAGGTTGTACATGAGGGACTCCATGTGTGTCCGATCTCATAACAGCTGTGCGGTATGGACTTGCTGAGAGCAGCCATGTTTAACGCCGGAGCGCGAGAGCGCGCGTCTGGTGATCAGGCGTGCAGGAGCTAAAGGTTCACGCGCGCTCCCGGGAAAGGTGGCAAAACGGGTGGTTGTGAGAAATAAAGGATGTTACACACATCCCATTAATTTGTTTTTAACCAGCAAAAAGTTTAATGGAAACTTTAGTTTCCACCAAAATTATATGCCATGCACATTTATTGTTACTACGATGACTAACCGAGATTGTCATAAAATCACTAATATACTATTATAAAATACAGCAAATTATTTTAATTTTATTATAATTTATAATTATTTTAATGATAATTATCAATTTTTAAGCTTGCGATTATAACATCCGCTATATAATGATATATATAATATATACGTGTGACCAATAATACACAGCGTATGACCTAGAATAATTTTGGCATTAAACAAAAATCATATTGTACATATATAAAATAAAGCCAGATAGTAGATAGGATAGTTCACCCAAAAATGTTTGTATAATTTACTCAATCTCCTGTCAGTCCAAACCCATATGACCTTTTCTACTGTGTAACACAAAAAAAGGTATTTTGTGAAACCTCAGTGATTTTGTGTTCAGACAACAAAAATCAATGGCTGACACTGTTATTTTATTTTTGTTTGAACAATCCTTTTAAATGTTTCATGTGACAGACAGGAAATGTGTAATACTGCTATCACAGTAAGCTGTACATTGTACTTCTAGTCACCAGGTCTTAACATCCCAAATGACAAATTTCCAGCTACGATAAATTTGCTCAAGCCATTAATATTTGCTTACAACATGTCAACTTTAACATACCGTACCACTATTTTAGTTTTCAAAAACTGAAACACTTAAGTTTTACAGATGATGCTTAAAGACAAGATAAGTTCAGCATGAAAAAACTGATTTAAAGAAAGAGTCTGACAGCTCAAGTGCCTTTTATTGAGACTGGAGAAAAATAGCTCAAAACCACTCATTATTGTTAACATGGATGGCTTCTCCTAAAAAAGTGAAAAAAATAATGGGGCTTGATTTTAAATACACAACACTTGAAAAGCTAAGACAGTGAGCAACAGACAGGTCAGTGACATCAGTCATCTTCATCCCAGTCCTTCTTTCCTTGTGGAGCTTTGGGTCCTCCAGCTGGCTTGGCCATGATGATCTGTGGGGTGAAAACAGACATATTCAGACAGTCATCATTTTAATTTGGTGCATTGTTAGCTGTGGTCTGAGTCTCCTTTTAGTGCATGCTGCATGCAAGTGAACTGTGCCAAACTCTCCAGTCTCAAAACACGGTTTGAAAACAGACACAATGTTGCAGGTTTAAAACAAATACCTAAAGTTACAATGCAACTATCAAACTCAAATCTAACAGTATTTCTTGTGTAAGGATTAGAAGTGCAAACAGTGTAAATTATCTCCTTCGTCCAAACATTGTGAACATCACTGTATTGCTAGTTTAATTAACAGTGTTCATGCAACACCCCCCATCACTTTAGTGGTTAAGCACTCCAAACATGGCGTGTTTTTGGGCACCTTTGCTATTTTTTTGATTTATCAATGATGTGTATCAAATTTGTCTGGCTCCTCATCCCAACCATCCTTGTCCCAGTGTCCTTGCTGTTTGGGGGCTTTGGGTCCCCCTGCTGGCTTTGCCATAATGATCTGGCATACACATCACATTATAATCCAAAACACAGATTGATAGCACCTACATTGACACCAGAGGGAAACTGAACAGATATACAGAAATAACTGCACAGTGAAGATCTAACCTGATCTACACGGAGAACAGTGATGGCAGCGTTTGTGGCCAGTTTAATGCCCCAGTATTTGACCAGGTATGGATCAAAGATACCAGCCTCCATCATGTCCTTCACAGTTGCCCCCTCTCCCTAAACAAAGTATAAAAAGTACATATTTATCAGTGATTCAGGGGTCTTCTTTATAGGAGGGTCCTATTTAACAGTTACAACTATATTTACTGTAAAAACATCTTGTAGAACTCTCACCTCAATGTCAAAGCCCGTGTTCTTGTTGCCCTCATGGTGGGCCGCGTACATTTTGGAGATCAACTCGTTGCCCTTCACGCCGGAATTCTCCGCCAAAGCACGAGGAAACACTTCGAACGCCTCGGCATACTTTTTAATGGAGTACTGCTCCAGGCCCGGACAAGACTTTAAAGTACATCAGAATATCAGAGTTGAAGTTCAGGTTTAGTCAGTTGCAAAATTCAATGAACTTATTTAGACTTCTTACCTCTCCATAGGAGGTTATGCGTTTAGCCAGCTCGATTTCAGTGGCGCCTGCACCCGGACAAAGACGCTTGTCCTGAGAGGAAATTAATTCAGTTAGTGGCATGTTTTTAAAGCATTTCAGTTTCGTGTGCCTGCGATTTCTACAGAGAAAGTTTAAATACACTCACCCTGACAAGGACTTTAAAGGTGTTTACTCCATCATCAATGGCACGTTCAATATCATCCATCAGATTGTCTGTGGACCCACGAATTACCAAAGTAGAGATGGCGCCATCCTCTTTATCTATAAATTAAAAAGTCAAGACTGCATGAGCTGTCTGAATCCTAAAGCATCACATCATGACTGACGTCTTGTCTTCCACATTTATATAGAAATTCTCACCATGTTTAAAGACCACAACTTGAGTGTCTCCAACCTCTGACAGATAAACACTGTCACAGCGGCCCATCTCCTCTGGAGTCGGGGATGTCTGTTTATTCAGAGGATTAAAAACAACATTGAAGCTGACAGAGTGAGTCTAAGCCAAGATTGCAGTCTAAAAAGATCTAAAGCACCTCAAACTCACCAGTCTGGGCAGTGCAGTGGCTCCTACAGTTTTGCATAGTCTTCTGAGGTCCCATTTTGAGTTTAGCCTTGGTACAGAATACAAAGCATTTATAAATATCACACATTCTGCTTCGTTTGTTCTTGTTAAAGGACTGCGCAGAACAGGATAATTTGCCACTCACCTGACCACCATGAGCTTGTACTTGTTGGCGTAATGAAGGGCCATGTCAGCAACTTTGCCCCCAGTAACGACCACATTGGCCCCTGAATCAGCGATAGACTTAACCTGGACTTCCATCAGGTCCTCCTCTCCTTTACTGAAAGTCATCAACTCCTCTGCATTCTTTATCAGAACTGTGCCCTATGAGACATCAGAAATAAACATCAAAAAAACTAAATAGCTTTGCGCTAAATGAGATGCATTGAGTTTAGCATTCTCCTACCTTGGTTTCAGTAACCGTGCAGTCAAATGGACAGGAGAACACAGCTATCTTCGCATCTTTGACTGATGTGATATCTCCTTCTGTCTCTTTCTTGAATACCATGCCATGAAGCACTGTAGAGGAGTTCAGCCCACAGCCCTACACAGAAAAGAAAATAAGTGATTTTGCTCCACCAGACATACTACAAATCATTAATTTATTTCAATGCAACACCAGGGCAATTTACTATTTCTTTACACTTACCAAAATCTTGCACACTCTGACATTGTCAACATTGAAATTGCCGGACTCAGGGAAGATAGAGACTAAAAAAAAACAAAAATACATAAATAACCAGTGAAAACAGCCTTAACATTTTTTATACAAAGGGCCCCATTAATCAGTTAATTAAACACATTCTCATAGTCAGAAAACACTGAATTATGCAGATTAAAGAGTTACCGCAGGCTTGTGCGATGAGGTCGGCCAGGAAGTCCTCGTTGCCGTACTGTTTGCTCATGATGGCTGTGCGGATCATTGCCGTGGCCTCATTCAGTTCATGCAGGTTCTTAGCCGAGGAGCAAACGCAGTCAGGCAGGATCTCCAGAGCTTTCTTACATGCCATCTCATATCCCTCAATGACCTGCACAAAACAATCCACAAATTATGCAAACAGATAATAGCAAAGTACCTAAACAGAAAACAATAGCATTTACTAGCATTAGATCAGGTGTTTACGGACCTCTGACACAGACAGGCCCATCCTCAGCAGCTCTTCTGCCAGCTCCAAAAGAGCCCCAGCAAACACCAGCACAAAGTTTGTTCCATCACCAACTTCCTGCTCTTGCATGTGAGATGCCATAACAATCATCTTGGCTGCTGGGTGCTGAACCTGTAAATCAACAGAAACACACTGTTAATAGAAACATTCTTTATGCAAGTTTACAGGCTAATTCATATCACAAATGTGTATAAGATTTTACACTATTTCTATGACAATTCTAATCACCTCCAGCTCTCTGAGGATGGTGGCAGCATCATTTGTGACAAAGAGTTTCTCCAGGTGGTTAATGACCATTTTATTCATACCTGTGAGGAATTAGGGCAACAATTAAAATAATAAGATTTAGTATTTTTTTTACATTGTTGATTTCTACCAATAGAGTCTAGTTTACCATAGTAGAAAAAGTAAGTGTTACCATTGGGTCCGTATGCAGTCCTTGTTGTCTGTGCTAGTTCTTTGCAAGCCTGGATATTCCTGAAAACTGCCTCCTCAAGACCAGAATAGTGCTAAATGCAAATGTGAAATAAAATGTAAATGCAATGTGTACACAACGTTACATTATATTTATGCATTTGGCAAAAGCGTTTATCCAAAGCCATGTACAGCACAATCAAAGTACGTGTTATGTGTGTGTGGTGTTACAATGAAATCAGAGGAAACGAAATACAATAATGTTTTTATGTTCAATTATGCTTTTCAAATGTACATAGCAATAACATATCTTCAAAACATTTTAAGAAAGGCATTAAAATGATCTGATCACAGAATCAACTGGCAACATAATAATATATACAAACAAATCTGCCGATTTCAAGATCTGAGTTTAGGGAACTTGCTAGGAAATTGCTTAAAACTTATTATTACGTTAATAAATGTAACCCAGTCAAGATCGTATTAAATAGCTATGTTGTTGTAATGCTGTGAGTTAAAACAGACAAATGCCTTTTAAATAACACCGACAAACATTTTAGATAAACAGTAACGGGGTGTAGCACTGTGTGCCTGTCAGTAACAGCGCTGTGCCGGTAGGCGCACATGCTTTCAGCTAACATGCTAACTTCACTCATCCATCACTTTCTGATGGAAATCATTTACTGTCAAACACCAGATAGACAAAACGCAATAATAATTAAAATCTATTTTAAACTATAATTGCTCATTATTGATAGTTTAAGACTGCTGGGTTTTGCCGCTAACTATATGACACAGAAGGCCCATGTTCCAGAAGTCTCTATATGAACTCATCGTCACTGTTTTAAAACAACACAACCGGATCTAAACGCTCATTCAACAGTCCTACCTTCGCACCATCCTTTAACATCTGGGCAAAGCCCGGTGCTTTGGGGACGTGAAGAGCCATTTTCAGCAGATACTGTGGGTATTAAACTGAGGCTGCGATGAGGCTGCAGCGCTCGACAAGCATGCAGCTAAGAAAGAACAGGCGTGACTTCAGAGAGCAAACACACGGATCACTGATTTGGACAGGCGGATTAATCGAGTACCGAATAAATCGACCGATCGCTACCCCCAGAAAATAAACATCGTTTATCCTAATGTTTTAAAACCTTTTTTAATTTAACGAAAAAGAAATTGCTTAAATTTATAGATTTGTCATAGATTTGATAAATGCACAGGATATGCATGCATTTAATATGTCATAAGTTGCCCTTTTAACTTGCACACAGACTATCTGAAGTTGTTAAATAAGGTACTTAACCAAATAGCTAATAAAGTCATATATTCAATATAGTCATACATTCTAAAATATAAAAACATATTTTTT
>JAZGTK010011153.1:0-15842 GCA_036877625.1 Ambastaia sidthimunki | reverse complement strand
GATAAATCAGTTTGGCTCACCGTATAATCCATCCACAAGATCCATCTTTGAAGGTAGCAAACGCAATATAACTCTCATTTAAAAATATATTCAGTAGGTTTTTATCTGGCCATTTCCAATGCATTATTTATTCTATGCATCACAAGATAGGTTGAACTCTTCTGTCTGAAGATCTGTTCTGTTTGTAAAGTGTCATTTCAGATGTTTGGAATGTCTTCAGAGTCACAATGGTGTCGAAGTGTCTTTCCATTCGTCTGTTTAAAATTGCATCGCATTCTAAGCCGTAATGAAAACAGACGGGTGCATTGTGACGGTTATTTTTAGTGCAGTCGTTCAGAATCACAGTGGATTGCACAGGGATACTGAACTATAGCTCCAGAAAACCTGCTTCACTTTTGTGCTCCACCACAATTTGCATATAATAACATTGGGAAGGTAGGTTCAAAGACCTCAGGGATCTGTGTAACATTCAACACAATGGTGGAGGAAAGACTGCTGAGTGACCTTCACTGTGTTTGTGTTTAGGACAAAGTTCATGAGCTTGGTAGGTTTTCTGGTTGTCCGTACTAGTGTTTGATCTTTTGCTTGGTGATGGCAGAGCAGGAGGGTAATCAGATCCCCCAAAGGAGGTGACGAAATAGCCGCTGTGTTTTACTCACTGTTATTTAAACTGTGTTTGTTTGTGATTATTACATTTTGCTGTTGTCTTGCTCACCAGGGCACTACTGGAAGAAGAAGGGAGACATGCTCAAATGTGGCCCAATCAGCATTCAAGAGAAAGAATAATAGGTACGATTTGTTTGCTTAGTTATCAAATTAAGAAAACATGCAACTGTTACAACATTTGTGGCTGAAAATTTTTTTTAATAAATGAACAATTTGCTTTTTAGCTATCATTTCATCAAACGCTGAAAAACTATGTTATTCAATATTTAAATTTTCAAATTAATATACATCATAACTGTTTCTCTTCTAACATCTGTATGTTGTGTATCCAGATATAAAAATGCCACCCCACCCCTACACTCCAAGAATCTCCACCACTCCAGTGAGTCGCCTAGACACAAGAAAACAATTCACAGCATATGATGTTAAATATACGGAGCCCATTTCCAGCATGAGAACTTCAGCTATATCAAGTCAGTTTCATTCTCATGGACCCTCCAGGATAGTTCCCATCAACATATCAAATCGAGCCCAGCAAAGTCCTGCCTCCAGGAGGGACATGATTTCCTTCACCAAAGCAGCACAGGCAGCTGCTTCCAGTACTCCAAAACCTGGTGTCTCATCTGAGACGAAGAGAGAGACAGTTGAGACAATTAGGAGAAAAGATGTTTCACAGCGTTCTACTGAGGGCTCAGCCTATCAACCCCCACCCAAAACTGAAAGTGTATCCAGCTCTACAGCCTCACAAATAGCAAAACCAAAGACAGTGAAAGTTGTATCACCTCCTATGAGCTTCACCACTGAAGAAAGCCAACAGAAAGATGTTAAACCGATAGAAAAGACGAAGGAATCCAAACAAGACACATACAGATCAAAGTCAACAATGAAAGAAGAAAAACAGTATGTCAAAGAGTCAAAAGCTAAAGATGAGAGAGATTTTGAAAGCTACCAGAAAGATGTTACAGATACAGACAGAGCCAAACCAACAATGAAAGAAGAAACACCTCATGTCAAAATAAAAGAGTCCAAAGCTATAGATGAGAGAGAGACTGGAAAGGTAGAACCTAAGGTATCAGTAGGTGAGGAGAAGGTATTAGACACAGTTCTTATGAAAGAAATAATTCAGCAGGTCATGAAACCTGCTGGTTTGGATCCTAAGGTCAGCTCATCCCCTGACTCAAAAATCACATATCATGTGGAGAAAACAGAGCAAGAGGATGGAACCACCAAGACTCAAATTGTCTTACAATCTAAAGTGGAAGAAGAGCTGGACCTGGAGGAAGATTCAGCCTTGGAGGAACTTCTCAGCAAGGGAGTCAAGAAAGTCACCCTTGAGAACATCAAAGGAACCCCAACAGGAAAAATGATAGAGAACCTGCTGAGTCTCGGCCTTGAAGGTGAGAGTTTAGAAAATAGGTCTGTAAACGTGGAGATAATAGAGGAACTCATAGAGTCTCAAAGTGATGGGGAAGGTGACCTGGAAATAAAGGACACTGAACAACCGAACACCAAACCCTCATCAACATTATTCCAAATTGAGGAGCTAGACAGTGACCCAAAACCATATGAGGCTAGATCTGAGACTGTTGACGCTTCACATTATGAGAAGAGCAGCTCTGTGCAGGTTCAAGAAGTAACCAGAGATGAATGTTCACCCTACGTCTCCCATGAGCCACAAGAATATTTTGTCTCCACCCCTGAGGATAATATGTCTGAATCAGAGGAGGGTGGAAGGTTCATGTCTTATACCCATTATGGAGTTGTGGATGATCTGTCTGATGAAAGATATTACCAGGAAGAGGAGCTCATAAAGCCTAGTGCAGAAGGTCACAGTTACAGAGATTCACCTGAATATGATGACCACTCATTTGTGAGAGACAGTATCCCAGAGTGCATCATTGAGGAGGAGGTGCATGTATCTCCAATGCTGCAGAAGTCCATAGTGGAGATCCTGAGAGAGGATTCACTAGATCCAGAACAGCAGCTCAGAGGAGCTTTAGAGCAAATTCAAGACACTGTTTCTGGAGCTCTGAAGGAAGAACTTGCATTTTTTACAAAAGGCAGGGAGACACCAGAAAATGTCTCTGTGGACATCAAGAAAGTGGAACAAGTTACAGACAATGGAACCATGACTATTGTGGCAGAGCTTAACATATCTCAGACTCTGGAGGAGTCTGGGCTGCTGGAAGAACAAGATGATCCATCTGAAGAGCAGATATTAGCAGCGCTGAGCTCTTCCCACCCAGGACTCCAGCAGGCCCTCAGTGGTGGAGCTGGAATGAAATACACCATTTCCCAAGAGGAGTTTCAAACAGAGGAAATGCCATGGATGAAAGATGATGAAGAGGTTAAACAATGGAGCCCGACTGATGAGGTCAGCAAGACAGAGAAACACATCAACCTGGGCCCAAGTGAGAGATCCTTCACTTTTCAAATGGATGTAAACAACAGCTCTTCTGCATCAGTGAGTGGAGAAGTCCATGAAGCTGAAGAGCAAAGAGGAGCTGCTGGGTTTTTGCAGACCCAGATGGTCGACCCCCACCTGAAGGTCTGTCACGAGAAAAGAATCGCAACTGTTTATCTTGAAAGCCCCAAAGATGACTAAAATTATGGAACTATCCTTCAAATTACACATTATATAACTCAAATGATCAATTACAAAAAGCAATCAAATGTGGTAGACAGAAATGAAAGATCTATAATTCAATCAAATTCAATCGATTTCCTGACATTCAAATATTCAGTATCCTTTGGTATGACGTGAATATATACATTTTTTCATTTGTATTAACTAGCTGGAAATGTTATTTTGCTTTTATATATAGTGTTGCTTTAAGTACAGAAGGTTAGATACAGTGTTTTCTTTCCACATCATTTCATTATGTAGCTATTATGAGAAAGCATGAAACGTATACAGTTTCCATGGCACTGATAAAACGAAACCGCTATGTTTTAAAGACGTTTTTGTCAAATAGAAAACATTACGTGATGACAGCTTGACAGTGGTCTTAAGTTTTCAGTCACAGATATTTTTGGTTACACCTTTAAAATCAACTTGTGAAGCCTGATCTACTTTTGGCCACAGTCACGGTGTCTAGCGCTGCTCTGAGTGGGAAATACTAGCATGTCCTTCCTGTCTCCCAAAGATCTCTTAATCCTTAAATGACATTAGACCAGCCACGACTAATCTACCAATCCTGCACTTTTTAGGACACATTTTTCATAGCTGGTTACATACAGAGAAATCGTATGAAAATCGGAGAGTAGCTGTAAAAACCCCACATTAAAAATAAGTGCTAGACAGCTTGCGCAGAAAAGTGTCAGAGCTTTAGGAATAGCTAGTTGAGTGCTGGCAGGTCTGTGTCACAGCTATTACTCAGAATAAGGATTCACCTCTATTAAAGAGTGTCTAATGAGTGTCTATTTTTAGAATTCGTTCTCCGTCTTAAAACCTTTTTTACACACCTCACAGCAAAGCAGTGAAGCAGCTTTAGACGGAAGATTTAAGACGCTGTAATCGCAGGCCATCTCCCGTATTTTTGTAATACCCTTATACATTGTGTTACATCATTTAATAGATATTATTCATATTTTAAAACACGTTAACATTATGTTTATGTAACAGTGACAATAGAGGGAATAAATGTATGTTTGTTTGGTAAAAATATAACAATGGGGAAAGTATGTAATGCAATTTTGAAATATGCTTGTTACTCTCATTTAATCTCATTTATTGTTTTTGCATTATCATAAACTAAAAGAAATCTTGATTCTGAACACACATACACAGTTTGTGTTAACATACATGGCAAAAAAAACATGTTAACAGTTAATTCAAATTCGGATAATATTATTGACAGATGAGAGCAATGCTTCCATATACATTGTTTTAAAACCAGATTATCTTTAAATCTATGCATATAATTTTACCTGAACAAACACTGTGTGAACGCTGCTTATGTGCTTATGACAGAAACATACAGTATTTTGTACAACTTATACTGTCATAGCATTAACTGTTCTGCTGTTGGCACACTACAGATTCATTTTTTGGGAAATCTGAATTCACAGAAGAATGTTTTGTGTGCTGTTTGTCTTGTCAACTCACTGTCTGAAGATTGATTCACATGCAAATACAATAAACAATCTCTTACAGAATGTTACAGAGTCCTTCTCAATTTAAAAAAAAAAAACACAAACACAAAGAAACCTTCTTTCAAAAACAATATTCCCAAGTAGTCAGTGGAACATTTTAAAAACGTTACAGAATTAAAAAAAATGGAATAACTCTTATAACCAAGCAATAACGTTAATACAATGTCTAAAAACTGGAAATTTTTAACATTCCTGGAACTTCAAAATAACATTTTTAACCTTTTTACTTAATGAAAACATTAGGGAAACATTCTTACAGCCTAATATTGTTAGCTGGGATGTTGGTATGTTGAGTGTATTGGCTCACTGTTGGACTGTTCTCAGAGAGGCAGAGATAGTCACCTTGCCAACCACTTAGTCTTGGCAACAAAAAGAATAAAGGCACAGTGAAGCCTGACTACAGTTCTGAAAATATTGCTTGTTTTCTCCAGTCCACAGATTTCTCTTGCTGAAATAGGAGACAGACAAACAGTCTTAACAGTCCAAGCCACATTCATTAGAAAGGGCTGGAGGTCGGGGCTCTTACGAGTTCGGGAAACTAGATTTTTGCTCAGTTGGAGATGATACAACTGCACAAAAAGGAGGTCTTGTTTTAAGAGGACTTTCTTTCTTGTGGCTCCTACAAACTTCTGGTGATCTGAAACAAGATACAAAATGCACCATAAAGCGTTACTCTATAAATATTAATAATATATATGTTCATTAACATGATATATTCAGGTTTAAAATCAGCTGACTACATGGAAAGCAGATTATAAGCCTTTTCAGAGTGACTTTCTGCTGTTGTAGATAATGTGTATTATTGTATCAACTAGCTTCATACATCACTGGGTAGGAAACTCACTGAAACAGCATGTCCACAGTTCTTTGTGTGGCTTTGGTTTTCTTGTGCTGGGGACCGTACAGCATCATCTGAATATCCAGACACTGAAAGAGAAAGAGACTGTTAAACTATTACAAAGATAATAAACAGAAATGTTTGCTCTTTGAATCCAGCCTTGACCTGCATTCTACTGACTGAAAGATCTCTCATTCTGAGGGAACTTTTCATTAGCAGACATTCTGAGAATGTTCCCAGTTAGCTGTTATATCTGCTAGTTTATTCCTTATGCTACGCTAATTGATCCTACAGCTAAATAACTGCTGATATTTAGTAGAACAGAACTCTTGCGATAAAGTTTAAATAGTTGATATAAAGGCTCTGTGTACATCTCATATGATTAATGTTTATAGATGATCAACAGATAATTTCATACTGGATAACCAGTTCTGGTAACTTAATAAGAAAGTGCAATAAAATATGCTCATAATTATAACTTTTTTCCTTGAGCTCATAATTCAAAATCACAGGGAAAATAAAGTTACACCAACGGCTTTAACTAAAGGTTATGCAATTGTTAAATCATGGGCTAGTGGACAGCTTGGCTCTAAGTTCACAGACATAGTAGAGAAGCTGAGTGTTTTTGGCATGCAGGTACTGTATTACAGCACACTGGGCCGCTCACTTTCCTCAAATAAACCCTCTCTCGTTCACTCAACAACATTCTCAAAGCAACAGCAACAGTGTGGAAAAACTCTACTTTCAACATGACAACAGTGCTTTCATAAACGCACAGGAAAGTAACTGTTCAAAGTTTCCCTGATGTTTGAAAACTTCCAGTCCAAGTTTTCAACACTTTCCATTATACTGCAGGCAAAAGTGATGTCATAGAGACCCACTGTAACAATAACAATCACAAGCCCCCTCAAAAATGTGTGTGTGTGTGTGTGTGTGTCTTTACAAAAGTAAGAAAAGATGGACTGCATTTGCGTCTTCCCATGTGTCTTAGGTTGTAAAAATGTTTTCATTAAGTAACAAAAATGTTATTGTATATGTTATGTACATTTTAATATGATATGTTAAAAAACATTAAAAATCCACTTTTGTTACTGCAAGAGTTTTTGAGCACTCTGAGAGAACGTTAGCCAATGTTCTGAGAACGTTCCCTGTTAGCTGAGTGGTAGGTTTAAAACAATTGCTTCCTTTAAAATATAAATACCTCTTTATTATTCTTTATTAATTTCCTGTTGGAACTGGAAACCGTTGGCTTTGAGCCAAAGTGGAGCCGTGTTGCTCAGCACCGCAACAGCTGTCATGATCACAGCAGAAGAACATGATATGAGCTCATCATATCTGTCAGAGGTAACAGTGAAAGGTTACTAGCCTGAGGAAGAGCAGAGCTTGGGACCACTGAAGCACACAGCCCCACAACTGGAGCCCTTCCACACAACAACAAAGAAACATAGCAACAGTGTTTACTTATAGACAAGTGGGTACACGTTTCCAGAAATGAAAAGTCACACCAGCGGTTTTTAGTGACCTTTGAGGGAACAAAAAACACTTCACTTTAAAAATATTTAGGACATACTTAATATACCCTAAACAAAACGTTTGACACCTCCAATAAAAGAGCTCAGGTTTTCTCATCGTCTTTTTGCTGAAGATCAGAAGATGTGTTTGTGTTTTGTGTACTATATTATTTACTACAGCCGTGTGACAGGAGAGAATAAATAGGGTTGAGAACTAGGGTGTGACTCCTCAAGAACATACTGTCGTGAGGGAGGAGTATTCAAGAATATCCAAGAATATCATTGTCCAGTCTAAAAATAATCAACATTTAAAGCTGAAGTGTGTCATTTTTTCTGGTAAAAGCAGCACCAAATAAAATCAAGCAAATTTCCAACAATCCATTGTCTTCTGTTGATTCAAAAAGTCCCGTCCCCAAATCTACACTATTGGTGGGGCCAAGGTTGTTATGGCCACCCCAGTTGGGCGGCTCAGACAAACAGATCGACTTCTGTTTGTGTTTATAGTGGTGCAGAAATGACACACTTCACCTTTAAATAGTGCTCAAATGCGGTTTAAATAAAGATTTCCAAAACAAACACAAACAAACATACAAAAATACATTCCATGCCAAGTTTAGAGAAATCTACTTTTCTTCATATACAGTAACTCCAGTGGATTTGTCCTTTAAATTGGTTTTAGTGCTGTTCTAAGTGTTGGCCAACTTCCAACAGCCATCAAAATATCTGCCAACATTCAGAAGGACTAAGAACACAATGTTATTCCTTGGGACATTTCATATGAGGAAAAGCATCCAGTCCAAGGGGAAATATCTTGTATTCTCCCCTCCAAGATTAGAGCATAGCTCTGTGGACATACGGCCCTGAGAGACCTTGGTCAAAATAGCTGTTCAGATCTCTGTTAGTGCATCTGCACAACAGCCTCCATGGCAACTTTTTTGGAATTCGCAAAGAAACTGATACCAGTTTTCCTGGCGTGATTGTATTTGTGGTCAGAAAGACTGCATCAGATATGTGTCATTTTTGATTCACCTTCTTGAGGGTTCTGTGGGCGTGTCCCATCTGACCCTGTGTCATCTCCACTCCACCAATCAGCTGCAGCGCTTCTGCCACCTCTGCGCTCAGCTCACCGTAGGTGCTCTTCTTGAGAGCTAAAGACTCTCTTTGAATCTGAGCACATCTCTGACAGGCCAAAACACACACAGACATTCTCTTTATAAAAATACACATTTATAGATAATAAATATCTCTCTGTCTTTCTTTGACAAGTGCAATATAGTTTCTATTGTATTTGTGTCACACAACACTGTTGTTTAGGAACTGACCTCCTGTTGTCCCGTGAGTAAGAGGAAGTGACTGTAGTCATTTTGGGCCGATAATGTGAGCGCGTCTTGTGGGCCTAGCGCACTCCTAAATGCACTTATGCTGTCCTCAAAAAACTGTGCGGCTGAATCTATTCAAGCACACAGTCACAGATGAACACAGTCACAATCTGCTGCCGTTTCCTCTCACATTATTTTTACACAATGTGCATCTTATAATTCCCAACAGTGTCATGTTTCACTTCATTAGCACAGGGTGGACTCTACTGCTATAGTTGTTATGCCGGGCAGCTAACACAGAGATTCAGAAATGTACAGGCCAATAAACACATGGATTCTATAGTACAGAACATAACTAACTGTAAACTCAAACTGTTTCTGCAGCTCGAGCATGGCATTAGCAAAAACGGCACTAGCAAAAACGGCACTAAGCTAACAGAGAATATTCTGTTCTATCAATGTTATCAAAAAACGTAAAAGAGAAGTTGTTAGTGGAATGTTTTAAAAATCGTTACAGAATTTAAAAAGTTGAAATAACATTTTTATAACCAAGCAGTAAAGTTAATACAATCTAAAAAAGGGACAATCTGACCGTTCTTAGAACCTAGAAACATTTTTGTTACTTAATGGTAACGTTATGGAAATGTTATTAAAACCTAAAATTGTTAGCAGGGTAGCTCTAAGAGATTTTTTTAAAGGGAAGCCACATGGGACAGAACGCCTATTGCTCTATTACAATTGTACTGAATTTGTCTTTTACTAGCTTAGATTTACATAAAGCTATTAATACCACAAACTACATAACACAGTTCGTTTCTGAGTGATGCTCCAGGCCTAATGAAATCAATCATACAGACTATTGTGAATGCAGTCACCATTGTGATGAGGCTCTGAAGTGGAGGAGTAGGCCAGTGCCAAGCTGTGAGCGATGTGGGCCCCCTCTAGACCCCCAGGACTCTGACTAAGAGCAACGGAATGAGCCTTTAGAGGAGAGAGAAAGAGAGAGAAGACTTGAATACAGATATATCACATTTCAAACCCTTTGTATTGAAAGAAAGGAAACAATCAAGAGTCCCTGGTTTGCTGAAGTCCCAGGAAGCCTGTTTGAAAACTGTTTTGTGATTCTGTTTGGAAATTAAACAGTTTATCTTTGACACATGTGAAGGTCCAGGTCCTCCTTTGCTTTAATGTGAGTTTTAAAAGACAGTTCACCCAAAAAAAAAGTTTCACCCCCATGTCATTTCAAACCTACATGGCTTAAGCAGAACAAAAAATACGATATTTAGAGAAATGTATCAGTGTTTTATGCCCATACAATGGAAGTCAATGGGTGCCACTGTTGTTTAGTTACTTCAGAATATCTTCTTTTCTGTTATTTAAAAGCAAAAAGTCATACAACTTTGGAATGACATGAGGGTGAGTCAATGATAAAAGAGTTTTTATTTTTGAGTGAACTATCCCTAACTAAACAGTGTCATTCTCATGGGGAAAACTAAGGAGGACGCTCTACAATATTTACCTGTAGAAGATGCTCAATGGCTCTGTCCAGGTGTCCTTGTGTCTGTTCAATGGCCGCCATGTTTCTGTAAATGAAGCAGATCCGACTGAGCTGACCTCCTTCTCGCAACATCTCCAAGACTTTTTCAAATTGACTCAGAGCCATCTCGGCCCTCCCCTGGCGCTGGTACACTCTATAACCCAACACATGCAGGCATACATATGGAGACAAAGATGTCATTTATCATGTAATAAATCCACATTGTTCATGTTCTTATACATGTCATCACTATAAGAATGCCTCATCTGTAATGCCAACCATGAGCAAAAATACCAGCACACAATGAAAGGAAGATGTTATAGATTGTTTCAGTGGTCTGTTCATGAGGACTGCTTCAAAACAGGAAGTACTGCTGTATTTTGCTCTGTTGAGGACTGTACAGGTTTTTCTCTTTGCAGTCCCCAGCACCTTTAAAAAGACTCCTCAACTAACAATTTTAGGTTGTAAGAATGTTTCCCTAACATTTCCTTTAAGTAGCAAAAATGTTAAAAATGTTATTTTGAAAGGTCTAGGAATGCTCAAAACATCCAGTTTTAGATGCTGTATTAATGTTGTTGCTTTTAAGAACATTATTCAGGCATTTTATTAATTCTGTAACGTTTTTAAAACAATCCACTAACAACTCAAGAAAAATGTTTTTGATATATAAAATATATAACATAACTGTAATGCAAGTAGATTTTTTATAACTTTGAGAGAACCTCTACAAAACATCAGCCAACATTCTAAGAACGTTAGAATGTTGGCTGATCCGGTAGCTGGGTAGCATTTGTCTCTTTTATTAGGACGTGGAGTGCAGCAAATCTCAACATTGCCTGCAGTACTGAACTCAACACACAACAGCTCATGTCTTTATTAGGTCTGATCCTCCACTCTCAACATCAGCCTGGAGGCATCCAGCCTCACTCCTGAACAATGCACAGAGGACTGACTCAGTTCAGTTCACTGTAATCAGTGAAGAAACGAGATTCAGAACACACAATTCTATTTTAGAATCCCTTTGGAATTCAGTTTATATTGTCAAACAGATTCCAATTTAAACAATTCCGTTATTTGTACCGTTTTTGCATTTTTAACATTCTGGATCTCACTGTACGTGTATTGTCTCCAGTGTGGTCATCTTCATAGCGTGTAGAAACCAGAAGCCCTCTGCTTTGCTAAAAGCCTTGAGTCTTATGGATTCATCTAGTCTAATGTATTGCTAACTCAATTCTCCAGTCTCTGAGAGCAGTCTGCTCACGTAGAATCTTTGCCCTCATCAATACAAGGACAGTGAATTACTCTGCTTCTTTGCACAAGATGGAAATCCCCGTGTGCAGCAGTAAACAGCCTTACTGGATACAGCGTGTGTAGTTATAATAATAATTTGATGGCACATATTAAATCTGCAATCTGTAACTTATATGGGTTAGAAAAGAACGAAAATCAGTCCGTAACAGATCAGTGTATGATCTGAATGAAAAGTATGTAGAGTAACCTGCAATTTCACGTTTCAAACAGAGATGGCGGTAGAGAGGAAAATATTATGGATTGCATCTTTAAATATTAAATGTCTTCTAGAAGGCACACCAGAATTCAGCTAGTTCGATGCTAACCCACGTGAACAAATTTTTTACAAGCCACACAACTCTGATTTTATGGGTTCTTTCACTTTGCCACTGTTAGCCCCTTTACGGTTAACATTATACATCATTTGTCAGCATTCATCCATAACAGCGTAATTTCACCTAATAAAGATGCATTTCAAACATCTTATTTTTACTATAAACATAATTTTTGTGCAATATTCATTTAATGTTGCCCAACAACAACAGAAGACTTCAAATAAAACTATAACATTCATCTGAGCGTGCTATCTGTTTTAATTTAATCAGTAAATCACACTCAAGGGAGACGTTTGCAAAATGGCAAAGATGTGCTTTACTCCACAGAGCTTTCTCACAGTAGCCGGTGTGTAAGCTGGAACATCCTGGCACCTTCCCAAGCCCGCATCACAAATTCCAAACTCTGGGCCTCCATTTAGGGGCAGCTGGGAGAGCAGGACACCGCAGTGTGAGTGTGCCAACTCCACTGCCTCGCTGCCTGGGTACCCAAACCTAAACACATCATGCCACACAGTGCCAATGTAATACCAGCCGCTCTCACAGGGATCCTCTGTAGGAGGAGAGATATAATCTGTGTACAGAAATCTGATTAAACGTCCGTTGTGCAGGGGCGTAATGCAATTAGGGATTTTTACATGAACTGCCAAGTAGTCCCCCAAGCCTGCTTAGTAATTGTTAACAGACCAATACTGACGTAAAGCGCGTATGAAGGTTTCTGCTTTGATTAAGAGCACCGAGAAACAGAAATGAAGCAACAGATAAGTCAACGAAACACTTGATCGATTGCTTCATACTTGCATAACAGTGTTTTGTCTTGCTGTCAAGTGAAGTTTAACTTGATTACAGTCACAAAAAACTGTACAGCGTTTAAAGCTAACGTTCTTCTTCTGTAAGACGGTGTTTTTAAGGGGTGTAGTGTGTAATTTCTATACCACTGGCAACCCCAAAAATTGATTGGCCCTGTTCCAAATTCTGACAACAGTTCTTACAATCGTCCTTTGAATCCGCATCTATTTGGTGATGTAATGCCGCACAGACTTGTGGGTAGTGGTCTGCACCTATGTAGGTTTCATAAAAGGGTTTAATGAATTTTGAATTAAGTTTGTCATTTGAGAGAGGGCCATTGTTTTAAAAGAGATACAGACACTTGTACTTTGGATAAATAGGAAGTCCCATCCCACACACATACCATTGTTAACATGTCAAAAACATGTTTTAAAAGGACTATAGCACATGCACTCCTTAGGGAATTCACCTATAAATTGTTTATTTATCTCTGCACGTTAAATTTGTATATGCACGCCATGCATAACCTTTTTGACACTTTAAGAGTCAGAACAAATGTAAAATATGTGTAAAATATGTTTGTATGATAAGAGTAATATGACTGTATTGTTCACCAGCTCATGGCCGGTGGGATGACTCCGCCCACCTGAAATAGCTGTAAGCTTGTTTCATTGTTTCTGGGTTTTGGGAGGTATGTGTTGATTGTACAGACTCTCCCATTTCAAATACATCAACACAAGCTTTCCAGTCAACCTCCAACAATGAAAGCTTTCACCACAGCTTATACTGTACCACAAAACTCTAAAACCACAACACACAAACTTCCCCAGGCAATGCTTCATAAGCACCTATTTTGTGTAGCATTTTACCGGCACAAATGGTGCATGCCTTTAACTGACATAACAAAGATTAACAGTAATAAAAGCTGAGACGGCCCTACTGTTGCTTTTCACACACAACAAACACACAGCAAACAAACCACAGACATTCATTGTCGCAGTCATAACAAACACTGAGATCAATACCAACTATTGAACAAGCTAATCTAGTCTTCCTGTGGGACAAAACAAAAGATCTTTAAATAATGTTGCCCTTCAAATCCCAACCTAAATTATTTCCTATACAAAAATAATAATTACAGCCTAAAACGTTTGAGGGGAACGTACAGTAACAGATACTGTACTTCTGCACAGCAACACTGTGGTTTATTTATGGCTGATTTATTGATGCAGGTGACCTTGAGTTTTTGTTTGGCAGGTTATGATGTAGAACAAATCTCATGAAAAATGTATAGAGATGCTGAGGCTTGCTGCTCTGAACACACACGCTCACACACACACACACACACACACACACACGCACACACATGCATGCACACACACACCCATGCACACACACGCTCACACACACGCTAACACACACGCAAACTCACACACACACACGCACGCACACACACACACACACACGCTAACACATGCACATGCATACACACACTTATCTAAACAGGGACAAATTATTACCATAATACCATAAATAAATACCACAGCTAATTACAATTTAAAAAGATTATTGTTTGACAACTCTATTCCCAAAATATACACATGAAAATACAAACACACACACTTGAACGGGCAGTCTGATATTTATATGTGTTCCCGCAGCTCAGCTGGTAGAGAATTGTGTTTGATTCCCAGGAATATATACATTCAAATATATACATTGAATATGTTGAAGCCACTTTGAATGAAAGTGTCTGCTAAATGTAAAAAGCGTCTGCATAAATGTAAATGTTATATTATATATGACAGTTTGACAGGAACGCTTATGAACTCTTATTTATATTTCCTCTATGATTCAAAAGAAGCGGGGAAGCATGTAAAATTGATCAAAACCTTCTATTACTGTACATTAATAACGCTGTTAAACTATTTGTGGATCAGGAGCACCACCTTGTGGTTAAAAAGATGCCCTACACTGCTGAAATCATCTTAAATTCCGAATGTTTGGGAGATCAAGTGTCATTCTGTTGCTTTGCCAAAGCCCCATAAGAGGCCAATATCTAACTAAATGTGGTGTAAACGAATAGCAATGCAAATTTAAAAGCGTTTTCTGTGTTCACAGTGTTAATCTGAAGCGATGCCAGGAAAACATGCATTAAACTCAAACCTGATATTTGAAACTGCAGAAGTCAAATGAAATAAATAGATCACAGCATGTGATTCACAGTTCGTGTGAGTATCAGACTGCTGTCGTGTCATATCTGAAGCCTTTAAACAGTGAATATCTGTTGTTTTTAAAACACAACTTTAAGACAAGATTAAGACATGCAAATCTTTAATCTTCAATAAAAAGTGAAAATTTAAACCAAGAATACTATCATTTAATTTAGTCTGGGGTTTAAAAAAGACAGTAACTACTACCACAGTCATTTACAGAGAATATTTGTTGCAGGTTTTGTCACTTTTTAGTCTTTCTGAAACAATGAAGATAAAATATGTTCCTGTACCTTGCTAAATTTGTAGATATCTCATACTCAGTGTCCACTCGGTCCTGCTTCTCCATGGCTTCCTGTGCCACAATGTCTCCCATGATTATCTCTGCCTTCTGAAAGCTTGACTCGGCTTCCGCCAGAGTTCACATAGTTAAGAACTCACAATGTTGAAGAACAAACCAAATCTAAAACATTTGTTACAAGCATTGGTCTGTATAGAAGGACACAACCCTTCTGCATTAAATATGAGACAATCTGGAATTTAATAGTGTAACATTTACACACAATTATATATTCATCAACAGATATGACTTAAGGATATTTTCCCAGAAGAAGATTGGCACTTCCTCGAGTTTGATGTATACTAAGGCAGCAGTTGAGGTGGCTCACTGTCTCCTCCTGTTGGCTGGACATGAGAACTTCAAGTGCTTGAGATGCGTGTTCTTCTGCTTGATGTGCCCATCCTGGAATTGGAAGGTCATTGAGTATTAAGGTCTTTTTTATGTCATTCCAAACCTATTTGGCTTTTTCTTCTATAGAACACAAATTAAGATATTTTGAAAAATGTCTCAGTGGTTTTGTGTCCATACAATAAGTCAATGGGTGCCACTGTTGTTTGGGTACCAACATACTTTGAAATATCATCTTTTGTGTTACTCAGAAGCAAAATGAGTTTGCAAAATGACATGAGGGTGAGTAAATAATAGAAGAATTTTCTTAACTGTTCAACACATAAAATTGTGAGAAATTACCTTTGTACTCCAAATAGGCTTTAGCCAGTTTAGACTGTGCTTGTGTCACTGCAAAATGTCTGTTTCCATAAACCAGTCTGCTCAGTGCCAGGCATCGCACGAGCTCCTGGATACAGGCGTCATACTGCAAAGTTCAAACAATCACAGCTTACAACATTAAAC
>JAZGTK010011152.1:0-15843 GCA_036877625.1 Ambastaia sidthimunki | reverse complement strand
TTTTACCTCATGTGAACTGAGATCTTCCACAAGCTACCACAACAATCTGATCTCAGATCAGACCGGCAGAGGCCTCAAGCTATGTTAGTTTTATTTTATAGTTTGTATATTGTTTTAATATCGCAATAAAGCGGCACAATAAACTCGACCTGTTGTGATATGATTCTTTCATCAGCTGTGTGACGCATCAGACACTGAACACTGAGGCAGCGTGATGGTTAATATTTTCTCCCGGACAGACGCTCTTTGTTTGTCCACGTGAACACAAGCGTCTGAGTTTGACCTGCTGTACGCTGACCGGAGACCCATTTTATCTGATTTACTGTACAAGTCTCCTTATCTGTCATCTGTGCCGGTCTGACTGTTCACCGCTGATCAGACGATGCCTTTGTGGAGAGCAAACAGACGCTGTTTTTTCTGCCGAGAATGAAAACACTAAATGATGTGTGTTTAACATTTCACGGTACATGTGAGAAACAGCCCTCACACTGAATCCTGTTTCAGCACCGACAGGAAGTCAACAGGAATTCACAAACGACTCCATTCAGGTAAAACGGCTTGTGTTTAGAGCAGTTCATGTTATTTTAAACAAAAAGGCTTTCACCGGCATAACTAGAAAACAGAATATTCCAGAAATATAGGCTAGTAAGCCACCGCATAGCAACGCCCTAGCAACCACCCAGAATTCCCTAGCAACTGCCTAGCAACCACCCACAAAAATATAGAACACTGAGTTCTGCACGGTCAAGTGCCACAACAAATCTGGTTAATGTTATCAGATAATAAACAATGAATATTAATATTTGTCAGTGTGTGTGTGTGTGTGTGTGTGTGTGTGTGATGTCTGTAGATTCTGCATGTAAATGTGTTTGTGCTGAATAAACAAGCACAGGACAGACTAACACTGGTGATCACACACGCTAACAGGTGAGTGTGTGTGTGTGTGTGTGTCTTCAGAAAAGCACAATTACATAACAGGATATTTCCCGGCTCAATAATGAATATACCGCCTGTTGCTTAGCAACAAGCAGCTGATTCACACACACACACACACACTATAGGAAAGTGGCATGACAGTTTGAATGAGGAATATTCATGTATAAAAACACAAAGTGAGAACGTTTCATTAACGTTACGTTCACCGGATCAGACGACAGATGAAAAACCTAATAGATACTAAACCTAAAAACTGTCCAGTTTATATTTCACCCCAAAAATCACAAAATAAATACAGTCAAATAAAATAAAAGCCATATTTAGAACCATTAAGATTAATTTCCGCTGTAAAATTATTTTTGTGAAAAGTGAAGCACTTTTAAACCCTTCAAACCCCTCAGAGATGAAATTACCTTCTGATGATGTCAAAGGCTTTCATTTCAATCACCCTTCAGTGCATTTCAGCACAAAATCTTTCTGTCGCTTTAGTACAAACTGGTGAAATACGACACAGACCGCACTGCATACAGCTTAACAACAATCACCCTCTCTTGTCATCTTATAGTAAAAGTATGTTTTTTGGGAGTAAAAAAGATCAATTTTAGCTTCACAGCCCAGAACACAACACAGCCCAGTACACAACACAGCCCTGAACACAACACAGCCCTGAACACAACACAGCCACTCTGTAATACCTCACAAATTGAAAACAACCATGTCTGACAGGCCCATAATGAAAGCAACAGCTGTGGTGTGTGTGTGTGTGTGTGTGTGTGTGTGTGTGTGTGTGTGTGTGTGTGTGGACTGCACAATAAAAACTCAACCTATTCTTGATCACTGGCTGCATGTCAAACATCACAATAAGGTGCAAGCAAACATCTCGTAACTTCTCTGTTGTCATGACAATAACTTGCTTTGGTCATATTGTCTGTTCAAGTCATCATGATAATTTGATTCATTTAGCTAAAGACACATGATTCATCTTTAATAAATCTCGCCTTTAATTCATAGAAAATTCTAAAGAATAATAATTGTTCTGAACTATAAATGCTATGACATAATGATGTTTACATAATCTGTGCAAATTACTTGTAGGTTTATTGCTCATTTAAAGCAAAAAAACAACCGTTTGTGTCAAAATACAGTAACAACCTGATACAGGCTGATATTAAACTCAACATGAAATCAATTCTGACCGTGAAACACATTCGATCTTCTGTGTAGTTATTCTAAATAATCATGTTTTTTCTTGTAAATATTCACAGTAAAATGTTTCACAAACATTTTATGTTGGTTCTTCTGGAAGCTCAGCTAACAGGGAAAGTTCTCAGAACGTTCTGTAAAAGTTATTTTACAAGTTAGCCAAACAACATTCTTGTAGTTTTAGTAAAAAATACTTCAGTAAAGCTGCGTGACTCATGATGGGTGTTTGTCAAGGCCAGTTTGATTGTTTTATTGCTCATTCTTTTATGAATTTAAACATAACAAACTTTGGCACGTCACTTGTTTATTGAACAGATACGAGGTGTGTTTTTGTCTAAGCAGTCGGACTTGATTTTCAGCTGGTGAACTGAAAAATCTCATAGACTGAAGAACAAAATGAAGTCAAACCTGAAAAGCAGAATATTGACTTGGGGCTGGACTCATCTGGTTTTAGAATAGCCAGCTTACCCTAGCAACTGCATAGAAACGGACTAAAAACCACTCCACACAGTATCACCACAGCAACGGTCCACAAACACTGTGCTGGTGACCTTTTGCACAAGCACTTATTCAGAATCTCCTGTAAATAAAAATGATTTATCCGATAACCTCAGTGTGCAAGACAGAAACTACAATCTGTTTATGTAGAAGATCTGAATACAGCCATTCCTTTTCAATTATACCACACAGAGTTTATTAGCCCTGCCTTTAACTCAAATGATAAAAATGCTAAATGAAGGGTTGGGCTGATAGACTGGTTGAAACACAAGTGAATCTAACTGGTGGAAAAGCACGAGAGATATTTAAGGTGCTACAGTCACCTGTGGATACAGTCAACAGTTCCCTGCAAAGATTCATCAGAGAACCCTCTTCTCAGCTTTAGGGTTTGTTTAGGGTTCTCCGGCTGCTATGTGGTTCTTTGTAGGTTAATTTTTTAGATGTTACATTTGCAGATGAACACAATATTTGTTTGTGTACAAATGTTTTCAGTGACGCTCTCAATGAACAAACTGATAATTTGCGCTTATCGGCTTTCCTCAACACAAGCAATATTAAACAAAAGTATATTTACATTAAGTCTTTTGACACAAGAGTTTATCTAAAGTAAACAAGACTGCATTCATTTCCATGATGGAAACCTGGTCTATCTCTATAAACCACCAGTCAAAAGTTCTGCCACACCAACTATTGTATTACAACTGTCCACGTATTTTCCAAATACAAAAATCACAATATGTAACACATTTATATTTCATATTTTATCCATCCACACATCATTTTAAACTATTACTGGCCGTCTGATTTTCTTTATGTACTCCAGCACAGAATATAACAACTATAAAATAAAACTCAATTAAAATGTTTGGTGGGTAAATAACTTCACGGGTTAACCATCCACATTTATCTACGAAACAAAACTGCAAATGCATTTGGATCAGAAGGTCTTCGGGACCATGAGAAACATTGAACCCAATGTGTCCAAAGTTTGCATGCGTGTATGTGTTCAACAAACAGGTGTTGACCCGTTTTACCTTCTTTTTGCCCCGGCAGTGGCAACACACGGTCCACACGTACTTCAAAGTTCTCCAGAGCAGAATGATGAACAGACCACCAAAGAAAGTCACCATGGAGGAGGCGAGGAAAGCCCACCACATCCGCTGCCCGTTCGTGTTGCACGGCATGTCAGACGTGTAGGGAATGATCACGTCCATCTTTCGAACCGAAGACGGACCCGCTTTTAAAGGCTCGTGAAAGGAAAAGGTCATTATTGTGGAGAGCCGCTTCTCTTCAGCATCTCTGTCCGCGTCTTCTTCAGTGGGGAGCATTGAGCGTCTTTTTGGAGATCACGACAGCGCCCCGCAACCGATGATCAGCCATGTTTGGCAGGGCGGGCAGCCCCGCTTTCGGTGCCCGTGCGTGCGCACTCTCCGGCCGCTGTCTCCTGCGCTCCGCAGCTGTTGCTTCCTTCGCGCAACCGGCGACGCGCTCCCCGATGTATTAAAACAACGCCGCCGCGCTCCCGAAACGCACGACTAGTGGAAACGCGTCATTGAGTTTAAAAGAAGCGGCTATTATTTCTCATGATAAAAGACATTGAAGATATCCACATGCGTAATGGTCGCGATTGTGTCGCCAACGCGCCCGCAACGCGTTTAACCTCGCATTCAGTTTCTCGGGTGCGCTTTCTGATATACAGACTCTCTCTCTTTCTCTCTCTCTCATTCACCAACGTGTTGCATTCAATCGTCCGCCGCGCGTTATCCGCGTCAGACGCGCCGCGTTCAGGTACCGAAGGGCGGAGTCAGTGATGCCCGTCACAACGTCTCCAAACCCCGGATCCATCATTCTCTCATTTAAACGATTTTGCACGACACCCGGTCATCCTTTATTTTCTGAAAGCGTCTTAACTGTGTAAATAAAATAACTGATGCGTTTATAATGATGTAACTGTTGTCATGTGTTTGTAAGGACTCATGCGTCACATTTATGTGGTTAATGCGTTAAAAGCGCATCTGTGCTGAATGTGACTGGCTCCTGTTTCAACATTATATTTTGGACGTATAGTTTAAATGCATATTATAATTTATTTTATATTTCAGGTTGCATTGGATAAATATCTGTCTGTCCATCTAAGTGTCACATCAATGAGTCCAACTGATGCAAAACTCTGAGACCTGTTAAAATAAACACATTATTTACACGAGGATACAAACACCATGAAGAACATAATGCAAATATATTTACAGATACACAGACAGGTTGAGCAGGTAGCTCGGTTTTATGTGGACTTTGTTATGAAAAGTATTTTAAATAGATGGATGTTTCCGTGTTTTAAATCAAAACATGCATCAGTTTTATCTATCTGAACAGATTTATTTGCATTAGATAAATGGGAAGATTTAAGGTAATTAAATGCGTTTTTTAAGTTTAACGTGAAACATAAATTCACTCATTGAGGATCAACACGAGTTCGTTCGTGTTTCTACTCCTGCTCGAAAACAAATAATCTTCCATCTGCCATCTGATGTTGAAAAACAAGCCAGAAATCATGTCACCTTTTGTTTGATTTTTATATAACCATCATACCGACCTCAGCACAGAGACGAGGGACATCACGCCACCTGCCGACCGCACAGATGAACTGCAACAACATCATTCAACAAACTATCTGTGATCTTGTGATACTGTATGAAAATAAACACAAAGACTTTCAGATGTAGGTCAACATCAGTGAGTTCACCAGGTCTGGAAATCACGATTTTAGAAAAGCCATTTCCAAAACAAAGTTAATTTTCCACGAAAATTTCAAATATTGATGCATTAACGTTAAACACAAAACTGACAATTTAAGATTTTGTTTTCATACACACACAAGAGGGAAAAGTCCAATTTAATTATATGCAAAATGACCAGAAGTGAACAAAATCAAAATACCAACAAATATTTAAGCATTAAAATATGTTTAGACTTTATTAATGCAACAATTACAAAATCATGTTTCTATATAGGATTTTTAAACGTGATAGTACCAGGATGATGCAGAACTAAAAAACACATGCCAGAATTTGTTTAACACAGAGAATTTTAAATGAAATTAAACTACAACTGTGTATTTCAACACCAGCATCATTATTGGCAGTTTAAGGCTGTAAGTGTAACATTTTCTACACAACTTACAGATGTTACATCAGTGGCCACGTTTCATTGGTTGATACAGAAACTGATGTCACGCTGACCAATGAGAATTCTGAATTATGCGAGTCGTTCACACTGGTAAAAACATGACAAGTGTTACACACGGTTTACAGTTTACAGAAGGACTAGTGTAGTACCAAACCTCTCCTGAATGTTACTATTAAGAGGATTAACCAGGATTAAAGAGATTAATGCAGTAGGTCTGTCTAACTAAAGTGCAAAATACAGGCAAAGCAGAGGAAACAATTTGGCACGAGTCGAGACTTTAGAGTATTGAGATAAAACCATGAAGTCTTCACCTTCGCCTAATACTCACACTACAAAACGACATTTAAATTAGAGTTAAAAATGACACAAAATGAACCAAAAAAAATCAGAGCTTATAGTAAAATGATCATGCGGTAGATTATTGCATTTTTTTGTCATTTAAATAATAACAACGTACACATAAAATACACTGAGATAAACAAACTGCTACATTAAAGCTTAAAGAGAAAGTTCACCCAAAATGACAATTCTGTTATTAGTAACGCACAAATCAAATCGCTGGGATCAAAACCGGAGTGACACCACTTGTTTCTTACAAGTGAGAATGCAAATTTAATTTAAAATGCTTCCTTTGTGTTCTACAAATGATTTTACAAAATCACACGGATCTAATAATGACAGAATTTTCATTTGTGGATGAGCGAACCCTTTAACACAGCGATCAGAAACTTAAAAGTCAGTATTAAATTGTGTATCGAAGCATCACGCGCTGATGACTCGGAGTGTTCTGATTGGATAAGAGCCAGACAGGAAGTGAAACACGGAGTTAAACATTCAAGTAAGCTGCTTCGTAGATATTAACTCTGTAAACATGAAGTACAGGACAGCCCTCATACGTTAGTGCTACCACAGACAAACAGATGAAACAGTGAAGATGAGATATTGCTTTCAGTCACATTGCATACAATGATTAACGGTTCTGTGCATGACAGCCTGAGTGTGTGTGTGTGTGTTTTATTGTGTTCAGGGCTAAGTGATACAGCTCATTCTTTAAACCTTCAGCCTTCTGACAATATTTGATATATATCTTGATTAAAGCTGCAGTCTGTAACTTTTGCCTCTCTGTCGCCATCTCTGTTTGAAACGTGAAACTGCAGCTTACTTTACGCACTTCTCTCTGCATATATTGAATTCAAATAAAGCCAAACTGACATTTCCCAGGAAATCAGACCCAACAGCTGAAATTATAAATCATTACACAGTTACTGTTGTCGAATCAGAGTCAGAAAATTGTTTTGAACACTGATGTACTCAATAAGTGATTTCTGTTTATTTTTAATAAAATAAGTTACGGACTGCAGCTTTAAAACACAAGAGTTTGTTATGACTGCAATCAGAGACACCATTTCAACTAAACTGTAGTCAAAACAGAGTCGAGATGTTTCATTCTGGAAGTAAAACAGTAATAATGTAGGTGAAAATAATCCCCCTGCATATTCGTCACCAAATTAAATCATTTTCCATTTGTGTGTCGTAACAGTTTCAAAACAAAATGATTTATCTCCATTTTCAACACACAAATGGGCTACAACGCAAATCAACAACAAACTTAATGGTGAAATCAAAACTTAGTCATGATGTCACTCAGCCCAGTGTGTGATGTGGTGAGATCCGAGCTTTACAGCAGTACAGAGAGTCACGTGTAACAGTGTAACTGGTTGAGATTTCTGATGCATGATGGATGTCACGTTTCCGTCACAGTGCCGGACACTTCTACAGTTCTACAGTCATTATTTGTGGTTTTATTTTGTGGCTTCACATGGTTCCGTCAGGAACCCAAAGTACTTTGTTCTGTTCCTGGTCCACAAGATCTCTGATCTGAGTGCATATATTGGACAGACTCCCACCCTGTACCACACCTGCAACACAAAACACACATCACTGATCTTGTTTCTGTGTGAAACCGTGTTTGTGTGTGTTATGTGTGTTCTTGTACATCTATCTGTGAGACCCAGTATGACCAGTTAAACCATCAGAGTGAGGACAAAGAGAGTAAAGTGGGGACCATGGCCGGTCCTCACTTTCTGACACCCCTTTAAAGAGTTGTTTGAGGGATAAGACTTGGTTTTAGGGTTACGGTTGGAATTAGGTTGAGGTTACGCAGTTAGTTAGGATGGTTAAGGTTAGGTTAGGGGGCTGGAGAGTGTGTTTGTCAGACCTGTGAAGTATCTGCTGTAGTCTTGCTCAATCTTCTGTGCAGACTCAAACTGCTCTTTGGAATGTTTTTGTGTCACTTTCTCCCGCAGATACACGGGGTCTTTCTGCTCCCTGAAACACAGGAAACAAACACAGACTTTACAAACACATGAAATACACACAAACACAACATTATCTAAAACATCTTTAATACAACTACAGGAAACATAAACACTGTTATATTCAAACAGGCACGAGTAACTCACTTGATCTGTTTGGCGTTTTTGTATCGCATAAAAATGACGATGGGGTAGATGTTGACAATGTGCAGGCGCTCGATGGCGTGAGGAGCGATTTCCAGCAGACAGTGACAGTCCTGAGAGAGCCAGACAACGTTTCTTTCTTTATTTTAGGGTGCAAGATAATCTGTACGTGTCGTTTTGTGAGCTGACAGTATTGATCTGTACAGCCAGTGAGCATAAATTCACCTTCTCTGTAATTTCTTTAATAGAAGCCACAGTGGTCACGTCAAAGTGTCCACTTCTGCGCTTGTAGTCGATGAAGAGACAGTCTTTCACTCCTCGCTCAATGGCCTGCTGGGTCGCCTTCATCCCCTCTGCAAACAGAAAATGACAGTACAGAGAACAGCCCTCATGCCTCAGTTAAACCCTACAGGAACAGTCATATGTCACAGAAACGACGTCATAATGAAGGACGGGAGATTAAATGTTTTTATCTCACCCGGTAGACAGCGGCAGTATTTCCCAGGTTCCTCTCTGAGCAGCATGTCTTTGATTGGCTCAACAAGAGGCCCCAGTATCAACACTGGCCTACGATTGGTCGGTTCCACTTTCTGCACTCGCTGATATGCCAAACTCGCACAATCTGAACAACGGCAAACACAACACACAGTAAAGAAGATATGTTGAACTTTCCCTTTAAATAGTGTTGCTACAGCACTTTGGTCATAAGCTTTAAACGCTTTTGGGAATGTGCTTTGATGTGTAGAAATGCTGTCTAAGTAGACAGCACACTAGGTGAGCAAGAATAAGGTTTCATTCCCTAACCTTCCATGCAGGACACTGAATCGGTGCTGATGGCATCGGCGGCCGGACCGTCACGGCCGTCTCTGGAGCTGCTGCGCTTGTGTTTGAGTTTACGACGAAAGAAGGAGCGGCGGGCCGCGGCCGAGAGCGTTTTACCAGAGCTGCCGTCGTCTTTACTGTCACTGACACTGTACCGACGCTGAGAGTCCTGATCAATCCTACACACGCACACACACACATACACATATATACATATACACACACACACATATATACATATACAAACACACACACGCATATANCACACACACATACATATACATATACACACACGCACACACACACACATATATACATATACAAACACACACACGCATATATATATATACATATACACACACACACATATATATACATACACACACACACACACACACACACATATATACATATACAAACACACACACACATACATACACACACATACATACACACACATATATACATATACAAACACACACGCACACACACACACATATATATACATATACACACACACACACGCATATATATATACATATACACACACACACACGCATATATATATACATATACACACACACATATACGCACACACACATATACGCACACACACATATACGCACACACACATATACGCGCACACACACACATACACACACATACACACACACACACATATATACATATACAAACACACACACGCATATATATACACACACACACACACGCACACACATTACATTTATAACTTATTACAACCCCTGTAATTATAATATAATAATTCTAACTCATGGATGAAGGCCTGAACGTGACACATACATGCACTTGCTAGGCACGTGTCCACGCATCAGCTTCTGTGCGTTCTCATCCAGTTGCCATGCCAACCAGTAGCCGAAATTTCCCTTGGGCAGCGTGTCGTCCACATAGAGAATATCATCCTTCTTAAAGCTCAACTCCTGCTCTGACCCTCCGGCATGATCAAACAATGCCCTGAAACATGAAACAAAACATTTATACAACATATATAAAACAGATTATACAGATACAGACCACACACACACACCACCGTACAATACATGATGGCAAAAAAGTGCAATATTTACCTACATACATTCCAAATAACAAATAAATCTTTACATGTGATTTTTGGATCAATATATGGAATCAATATAATAGTTTGAACCAATAACAGTCAAAAAGTACATTAACATCATCACTATATGTGTAACCTCATCACAAATGTACACTCATATACTGTGATATCACATGGATCAGTCACCTGATATAAAAACCATCTCCAGATGCGTCTCTGATTCTCTGGAAGTGTTCGGGTCGGTTTTGGACCCTGAGGGTGACGCTCTCGGCCGGTTTCAGGATCTCCAGGTAAACCTCCTCAGCAGTCTTATTCTTCAAGCTAACCGAGTTACACTGCACACAGGAAATGACATCACAACTCCATCAACCACATAATCACATCTGAACAGTTACAGCCAATCACGCATGTTCTTTTGAAAGCTAAAAGTCTGAAAAAACACCTCAGGAGGACTTATCTGGTGACCTGTTTATGCACTATAGCCTGACTATTGACACCACAAATATGAAATAACACTAGCCCGGGGTTTAGAATGACCCGGGTTTAACTATTTTAAGTGTGAATGCTTTTCCGTTGCACCTCCAGTAGAAGGTCTCCAGGCTGCAGGCCATTGGCTCCTCTAGCAGGACTGTCCTCTTCTAAGCCTTCCACGAAAACCCCTGTCAGGTTTCCTCCACAGATCTTCAACCCCAAGTCCACCCTAGTCTTCCTCATCACCACCTTCCTTGGCTCCGCCTGTTTCCCGCCTTCACCCCGATCCCTAGCCAATCACAAAGCACAATTAGACCAACCAGAGCAGTGGGCGTGGTCATGAAGCGGGTTTCAGGTGAATGCGTTTAGTACCTGACAACTCTGCAAGGGCTGGATGTGGGCGTGGTCTGTTTGGAGGAAGGGGTTATTGTGCCTTCTTCCTGTTCGCTTAGTGTGTCTTTGTTGGAGTGTGTGTCGGGTGTCCCGGGTGTGGAGTGAGAACTTATGGAGGTTTCCATCCTGGAGCTAAAAAAACATTTAAAAACTCTGATCGTCAATTAGTGCAATTGAAGGCAATCTGAACTCATTTTGAAATGCAAATAAGTGTGAACAGTCAAACACAAAGCGCTTTAATACAGTGTAAATGCTCAGATTTGAAGCGTGATGTTTGTACCAGGATCGCGAGTGATTGCCCAGCTGGTACATATGTGGGTTGTACTGGGCAAGTATGGTGATGGTGTCACACTGCTGACCGATGATGAGTCGGGCCTGCTGCTCGGTGGCATTTCTGAGATTAATCCCATTAAACTGCAGACAAACACACTCGCATCATTTCCATTCAACACGACCGCATTCATTCTCTAAGTGTTTTTAACAAACCTCCAACAGTTGATCCCCAAACTCCAGGTGATGCTGCTGAGCGATGCTGCCCCCCGTTACCTTGGAAACAAAAATACCTCCGTTCTCCCCTCCCACAATGGAGATGCCCAGAGGCTCCGCCCCTTTAGGTATAGTGACACAGCGCGGCTCCTCGATGTACGGCCTAAAACACAAACACACACACTTGTTAGAAACAAACAGGCTTTAATTTGGGTGAAAGTCCTTCAGCTTAACAACAGAATGTCAGAAGGTCTCGTATCGCAGCAGAGAGATGTTAGAATTTACAAACACAAGCATTTCAATGTACACACAGTAAGTGTTTTAATAACAGGTCTGGGGTCAGTACAGCCGTTTAAAAATATTATCAGTTCAGCACAAGGTAACTGAACTTAATCTTAAACTCTGGTCTTTACACAGATACGTTTCTCAGGAAAACAAGAGGTTTCCACAAAACTATAATCTGTATAAACAAGCAGCTATTTTAATCGTCTCTGATGTCTGAAAACTGTTTGGTGTTTTTTTGCTCATTCTGCAGTGAACGAACCTCAAAGTCCGCAATGATGCAAACCTCGACCTCTGAGCTCGAGAAAGCTTCAGGTAACACCTGTTACGCAACACACATCTGGAGCCGAGAGGAGAAACGGGGAGAAGAGAAAAAGACCAGAAGGAGAAAAGGAGCATCTCACATGATCTCAGGTACAGAAACGATGACAGGAAGGACAGGAAGAAAAACCCTTAGCCGACAAAACACAAGTCAAACTCAAACTCTACCTGTCTCTCCTTCGCTCGCCCGTCTGCACGGTGCTAAATAGTGGCTTGCTCGAGGTGGAGCCCTGTGATTGGTTGCTGGTAAAGGAGGTGGAGTCCAGAGGAGAAAGAGGCGGGGTTACGAGACTGGGGCTGCTGCAGTCAGAGTGAGAGAGAGAACCTGAGACCAAGAAAAGAAAAAAAACACCAAATTATCCACTTACAAACACCACAACCAGCCGCCATATTTCATGATTTGGATTAAATGTAAATGCTTCATAAGTAAATCAGATCAGCACCTTTCTCTGAACTCTGAGAGCGGGCGTACCGAGGGGTGGAGGGAATCTTAATGCGCTGGCCTTGAGACAAACCTGCAGACGGACAAACAAATCCTCTTATCCAAGCGACTTACAGCACATTTAAAATATAATTTATCACTGTGATCATATGGTATCGAACCCACGACCTTTGACCTGTGATATGACCTGTAATCAATGCTCTACCAACTGAGCTACACACACACTAATATTTAAAATATAAATCAAGGGTTACAGATTTTAGACAGTCAATCAAATCACAGAGTTACTGATTTTAATCATTGACCACATTCGGACCGTCACGGGTTCGACTGTGACCTTGTCTGGCGCTGGAGGGCAGGGAGTTGGTGGTGTGTTGTACTGCTCCACGAGGGCTGTCGAACAGTTCAGCAGAACGCTTGTGGTTGAGATCCACACTCCAACAACCCTGATGCTGTGGACTGGATCAGAACAACACTTCAGAACAGACCCAATATATCACCAGAGAATGTGTGTGTGTGTGTGTGATGATCTAAGAGTGTGTGTGTACCAGATCTGAAAGTGTGTGTGTGTACCAGATCTGAAAGTGTGTGTGTGTGTGTACCTGATCTGAGAGTGTGTGTGTGTGTACCTGATCTGAGAGTGTGTGTGTGTGTACCTGATCTGAGAGTGTGTGTGTGTGTACCTGATCTGAGAGTGTGTGTGTGCTGGAACTGAGGGAGCATTAGTGGTTTTGACACAGTGACTCCAGGCCGTGTAAACAGGGTTTCTCATAACTGCAGTGACAGCCGGGTAAGGAGAGAGAGTCCGGGGGGCGGAGTCTGTATACACAATATACACAAATACACAAACAACAGAAGAAATGTTTCATTGTTACTGGAGCATCAGGAGAGACTTTGTTCTTGGCTGAAGCTGTTGTTTGAGGAACACGGTCATGTGTTTGTGTCAGACTCACGTGACTGCACAGGTGAGAATCCTGCGCTGTGACGATTTGAGCGGAAAGGTGAAAAGCGCACCAGGTCCACGGGCTCAGGAGAATGATCATCATTAGAGAAGCTCTGAAACAGCGGAGGAACCAAGAGGTCAAACCTGAATCATCTAAAGCTTCACTCAGCACCCGCAGCGCTGCAGTAATGCAGTAACCTGCACCGCATGTAGCGCATTTTTAAAGTTGCTGCAGCTTTAAAGAACAATTTTGTATCCTGGCTGCGGTTCTACCGTGTTTGAAGTACCTGCGGAAACGGCATCTTCAGCGGCGTGAGACTGCGGCGTTGGGCGGGCGCTGAATTTGGTCTCGCTCTTCTCATCTGGTGGTCGTCTGTACCCTGTGCAGACACATCCTCGCCGAACGGACCTTCGGTGCCGGAGCCCTGGAGAAGATTCCCGTTGCGGTCCCGACCTTCCGCGTCAGGGCTGGGTTTGTCTCCGAGGGCGGGTGTGGTCTGAATGGGTGTGGCGGGGGGCGATCCGGCAGTGATGGTCGAATCGGACGCCGAGCTTCCTTGCGGTTTGTGTTTGAATTTGAAGGAATCGCTTCGTTTGGGGGGGTCGGGGGGGATCTGAGGCGACGCCTCTGACCAGGAGCTCTGCGGGGAATGTTTGGACATCTGAGACAAACTGAGGTAGTCCAGCTTGGATGGCGTCTCTGGCCTTTTAAACACGTCTGCGTCAAAGATCGACTTCCGCTTTTGTGGAGTCTTGAAAATGGAAAGCGGAGGGTCGGGGGTTGTCATGGCAACGGCCATCATTTTGGGCCAAGTGCCGCCACTTTGCTTCTGGGGGACGCATCTCCTATCCTGACCCATTTCTATAGTGACGCAGTCACCGGGGGAGACCGGGTGAAAGGTCAGAGGTCGCTTAGAGTTGGGATGCGGACAGCAGATCTCGTGATAGGGCTCGGGGCGATACAGCCCCCCGCGCTGACCGCGGTCGCTCTCGACGTCGCGGGTGGGGCTGTACATGTCTTTATGGGTGGAGTGGCTGCTAACGGGCTGTTTCCTGCAGCTGCGCAGATGGTCTGCAGGTTTCTCATTGAAGCTTCTGTCGCAGTCACGCTCAGCGATGCTCTGACCCGACAAACTCTGCGGAAAGAACTAGAACGAAAGAGAAACATCTCAAAAACTTCCCAGTGAGAGACGAGGTTCATCAGATGTGTGTTCACATTGCACAACAGAGCTTTTGAAATGTGGATCATCCAATCAGAATTAAGACTGAAGTCAGACCGTCTCACCTTCAGAACGGAAACAGAAACTGCGTCTCTGCAGCCCTGCAGAAGAGTCTCACACTCGCTCACCGGTTTATTATCAAGAGAAACGCCATTTATCTGCCAAAAACACACAAGATCAGAATTAACTCTGTTTTAACTCTCAATTCCCTACATCACATTCTAATGAGTCAACATACAAAGACTTGAAACTGATTAACCAATCAGAGTTTATTTGGACAAATGTACTGATCTGGGAACAGTGGACTCACACTTAGAAGTCTGTCTCCAAGACACAGAGAGCCATCTCGGGCTGCAGGACTGCCTGGAGAAACAGATGAGACAAACACACCGCTCTCCAACCCGACACCACAGTCTGAGAGAGACAGAGCGAGACAGAGCGAGACATAGAGAGACATAGAGAGACAGAGCGAGACAGAGCGAGACGACGTTGAGCAACTGTTTTTGTAAATTTATACATTCAAAGAAATTAAAACCTCCAATCTGACCTTTGTGACCCGTGAGCGTTAGATGAACGTTAGTAATCATTCTTCCTCCTAGAGACCTTCGCCTCCGGACCACCATGTTGATGACTCCGCCCCCACTAAAGACCGCCTTAATCACCTGCTTCCTGTCCTTATTGGCCAGATCCACGTCATTTATCCTCAACAACCAATCATTCACCCTACAGCGAAAACACAGCGTTTATAAAATGGGGATATACATTGTTTAGATGTTTTTCTCAGTTTTACTGCTCAATCAATCAATCCACGTACCTTAACCTGCCCTCAGCAATACTTCCTTTATCCACCTTGCTCACAAATACTCCATAATCTCCGGGTAAATACGGATCGCTCACCCCCTCGGCGATATCAAACCCCAGAGCGTTCAGATCCATGTCCTCCTTTGGATCAGAGACTTGATGAAGCTCTTGGTTAAACACACACACACACACACACACACACTCACACACACACTCACTCACACACTCACTCACACACTCACTCACACACTCACTCACACACTCACTCACACACTCACACACAC
>JAZGTK010011151.1:0-15843 GCA_036877625.1 Ambastaia sidthimunki | reverse complement strand
AACTTATTTGCAGATGAGGGGAAACAAAAGTTTTTAGCACCTGCAGGAAAAGCAGGGAATCATTAAAATCATTGAATTGTTAAAATTGTTCTAAAAATAAAGTTTATTTTTAAAATGTAAACGAATGATTACAAGTTTTTGTTATTACATGTTAAATAACATTTACTTAATATTTTTCTCAGTCACTTTGGGATACTTCTCAGATTACAGCTGAAAATCTGAAAAACGGTATGTTCAACCTCCACATCTTTTTGTCACTTAAAGCAATTTGTCGTCTTTTGAAAAAAATAGCAAATTCTTCAGTACATTCATACAATTATGTACAATTGTCTGCTGTTTCCTACATTATCAATTGCTTATGTCCTGTTGCTCAAAAGGTCTTCTTCCCTGTTGAATAGTGGAACCCAGTGGCCACCAACCTTTTCAAACCTAAGATCCCTGACCTCAGTCTTGATGAAAGGCAAGGTCCACCTATAGAGGAATAGGTAGAAAAAGACTTGAGCCCCATTCCTTGAGCCCTTTTATTTAGTATTGTAACCTGAATTTGACATTGTAATTGTATTTGAATATCATTACTTTTTTTGCTTTAAAATGTTGCAAACAAGAAAACTGTATCAGTGTCACATTACTGTAATAATGTAAAGTTGCAGTAGCAGCACATGCAGCTCCACTGTTAACAGGAAAATGGTTTGCATCTGAAGGTATTATTTATAGCAGAGTTGATCATTTACTTGTCTAAATAACAATAAATCATGTCCAGGGGTTTCTTTTAATTTTTTCTGTATTAATATTCTCACACTTTTACATACTTTAGTCTGCATATTTGCAATATTTATTCCATGTGCAATGTTTACCTTAACCATTTTAACCTTAAGTGTATGAATCATTTTAAAATATCCATGTCTTATATTTGGTCAATACATTCAATTATAACACTGCAAAATTACAACTGTCAAAAACTTTGAGATAAATGTTTCAAATTGTAAGTGAGGCGACACTCGAGCGTGTTTGTAGAATTCAAACTCGGGTTTATTGATAAATCAAAACACAAAACAAGATTTAAAACGTAAAACAGGCAGGTGTCAGGACAGGCAGCAAACAATCAAACAACATGAAGCAGGCAATGGTCAAAACACAATAGCAGAACAGAAGCCAGGCAAACAATCCAAAAGGGGCAAACAATCCAAAAATATGTGAATCAGGTAAACAGACAAGGAATAAATGCTCAGTAAGCAGTGAAATTACTGGCAATACTTCACAATGAAGCTGAGCATGTGCTCAGCTTAAATGGTGCCAAACAGGAAATGGCAAAAACAGGAACAGGAAGCAGAGGGAGCAAACCGTCAGTGTTCTGGTGAGGGCTCCCTCTGCTGGCGGGGAGGAACAGGGCATATCATTGCACAATACATTTTTGAATGTACTAAAAATGTTGGAAGACATTTCATGTTGCCATAACAATGTACTCTGTCAGTATTAAATGATTTAAACTATGACAGCCATTGAAGACTGGACTTTAAGTATATGAATTATATCAATTTTAACATCACAATTGACGCGTGAGTGTACTGAGTACTTACACACAAGATTGTTTTTTTAAGTGTACACAAACACAGCTGGTGCTATGAATAAAGAATTTTATTAATCTCTATGACAAATACATGTACATCTGTTTGGTCTTTTCTCAAACGTTCATTGAGAGGAATGAATGAAGAGCAAGAAAACTGTGCATTCGCTCACACACAACGCACTGAGCCGTGTAAGCCCTGTGTTATGGTACGTGTTAGTGAAAAAAAAATAACTTCATTGGTACACATGAATCACGGGTGACGTCTGGCTCGACACTTCACTGCCACACGTGATTTACGTGACGTCTGCATGACGTCTATGTCACGTCTGCGTCTTAAATTGAATAGATTTAATAGCAAAAAAAAAATAAAAGTTTAAGACGTCAGTGAGATGTTCGCTGAGACGAGTGCATGTTGCAGCGTCATATTAAAGAGGCTGGCGGTACTCCATAGCTGTCTGAGAGAGAGAGAGAGAGAGAGAGAGAGAGAAAGAGAGAGAGAGTCTGACAGCGTCTTCCGGGTTTATATCCCTCTCTCCAACTGAGCGTCAAGTGCGAGCAATCGGCCCGTGACGAGGGCGAGCCGGTGTTCCTCGTCCGTTTTCAGGGCGACGCTAACTAATTTCAGGGATACTCATTACAATATATATAGCTTTTTACAATGTTGCATTGTTTTGCTTTACATATGGCAACATAACAGAATACGGCAACAAGAGAAACCTTTTTTAGGCCTTTTTAAGAGATTGTTGTGGTCAATAGTGTCAAAGGCTGCGCTAAGGTCGAGCAGAACTAGAAGAGAGATGCAGCCACGATCAGCCGATGAGAGTAAATCATTTGTCACTCTGATGACAGCAGTCTCTGTTCTATTATATGCTCTGAATCCTCACTGCAAATGCTCAAAGATACTGTTTCTTACCAGGAAAGAACATATCTGTGAGGGCACCACCTTTTCAAGTATGTTTTAAATCAAGGGTAAATTTGAGATGGGTCTGTAATTTACTAGTTGCCTGGGATAAAGCTGTAATATGACACCAATGATAAATAATAAAACTATGTAGAGGATCTATAATTTCAGTAAGCATCTCTTTCAACAGACTGGTAGGTTTGATTTAGATGATTTAATTTAATTATTACAGTTTATCCTTACCTAAAGTAAAGAATGACTTAGTTGCTCCTTGGGCAAACTATGATGCACTGTCTGGTGTGATTGTGTAGCAGGCAATTGCTTGTTATTGTTTTTTCTTTGACAGTATTTTGTTATTGAAGACATTCATAAAATCATCACTGCTGAAATGGACAACCATCAGAAGCAGTTGACGTTTTATCTTTTGTTTTGTTTGCTTTCAGTGATGCTCCATTTTCTGGGCTGCTCTCTTAAAGGTGTGAGGATGCTTATTATACCACAGCGTTAGGCTGCAGTACAGATATATATGGATGCACACACAAACATGCATAAATTCACCCACGTATATGTATCAAAGAACAAAAGCAGCACCCTGATAAACTCTTCATAAGGCCATGCAACGGCTGACTGTAAGCATAATATAGCAAAACTGACACTTCAAAACAAAAGGCAAAACTTAAATTAATAGTTCTGTAATGTCTAAATATATCCAAATGCATAAGATGCTTCTACTTTTTGTTACTACTAGTCAGTTTACTGCTGGGATCACTGAATCTGCTGCTCATTATTAAGTCATGTAGTTTTTCTTTTAATCACCAGATGCAGATCTGCCTAAATACATGGGGAGCTTCTTAATACTCAAATTGATGCTCCCTCATTTCCTCGCTCCTCTGTCCTCCAGCCTGTGAACCAGAAACTGATCTAAGTCAGCCATGTTGACATCTCAATTCTCTAACTGCACCTTGAGGAGATGAGGAACGATAGTGAGGAAGTTTCCTGAAGAGGCATGAGCGAGGAAACAGTGGTGTATTCAATGTGGATGTCACGAATCAGGCCTCTGTGGCTCCCTCTGACCGCTGCCAGCGGGAGCCCTCTCCTGAATACTGAGAACTACATCTCCCATAACCCCGTACCTGGGCCACGCCCTCCGCAGGTGGCGGCCATTACTGCATTAAGAACACTATAAATTCTCACCCGGTTTCATGGAACTTTGCGTTTACTGAGTGTTTTACCATTGCTGTGCCTTTTTGTGTATTACCTTGGACTGCCTCTCATTGTGGATTACTCGCTGCCTTTTTGACTTGCTGTGTTTTGGATTATTCTTTTATATTCTGTTTATGCTGTTGTCAGTAAATCTGCTGCAGATGGATCCTTCGTCTCCTGAGCTTCTGTTACAGTGGAAGTGTTTTTTGTCTCCGCCAGCCGTTCTTGCATTCTTCCTTTGCATCCTAACGGGGTGGAGCCAAGTAGAGAGATGGTAAATCATAGCACATGCTTTAGGTCAATTAGCAGGTACAATATTTGTGGGAAGGTGGAAAGATCGATGCCAGTGATTATGTTGATACAATGTTGAATACAATAAATTTAAAATCTGCCATTTATAAAACATTAATATAGCGTAGCTTGTTGTTTAAAGACGATTGTTTTCACTAAATTATTTTAAGTTACAATGTCAGTTAAAATGATTAGTTTATACTATTGATAAGCTAATTTTGCCTTTAAAGCTAATATTATGTAATGAAATGTTATATGAAATAATTGAAGCTCTGCAATAAACATTGAGCATGCATGTAACTGAAATATGATTTTGCAAGTAGAAATCTCTACTAGTGAGGTTTTTTTTTTTTTTTGCTTTCATTGAAGTTGTACGTTTTCATATGTTTAGTAGCTCCAGCTTTGGCCACTGGAGGCCACTTTGGCCTAAGGGTCAGTAAAACAAAGCAGATATGTTAATATATACTGTTATTATTGTTATTAGAGGTTTAAGCATGTATGATTGCAGCCCAACTGTAAGGCCTTGAGACAAAGTAAATGCAGCTTCTTAGGGTCAGCCGACTCCTAAGGTAAAGGATGGAAAGGCTGAGTTACCACAAACCATGCCACATTAGTCGTCACTTTGGGCACATAACCTGGCCCAGGGTGGAGAATGGGCTTTATTCTTCCTGCAGCCTTGGCCATGTCTGATCATGGAAACAGTGGGCCAAGAATGACTATACAAGCAAGAGACAACTGTGCATCATGGTTAAGTCCCACACTAACCCCAGAAACAATTCTTTGCTGGGGAGATTGAGGGCATTGAGTCTCAGCCCCAAACACCTGAGAAAGTCAACATGTTGATGCCGAACTGCCATTTCCTCAGACTGGGCTAAAATAAGCTATTCATCAATGTAGTGAGTATGCTTATACCATGAATCATTAATGGAGTGAGGGCTGTACCATACACTTTGTAAAGGTGCAGGGCGACAAGGCTAGGCCAAACAGAAAAACTCAATTTTGATATGCTTCCCTCCCCCAAAAGTGAACCTCAGAAACTTCCTGTGCGAAGGAAAGATATATGGAAGTCTGGGTCCTTTAAATCTGTTGTGGTAAGCCAATCTTCAGATTTTATTTGATTCACAATAAGCAGAATAGTTAACATCTTGAACCTGGATCTCCCCAGGCAATGGTTCAAATGCTGCAGATCTAAAACCAGACACAGTCTCCATCCTTCTTTGGAACTATGAAGTACCAGCTTGGTACCAGTGCTTGGTAGAGAGCATCTGGGCTTTGAGGGATGATGTAGAATTATGTGAGATACACGGCTAATGTCTCTTCAACCCATGGCATCATCCAATAGCTGTTCTCTTTCAAGCCCACAACAGAAGAATAGTTATGTACTGTGGAAGGATTTGCAGGGTGGAGATCAGAAAAGACAACCCCGGGACTGTAGGAAATGCTCACCCGATTTACTATTCTTAAGCGTTTCCTGCTTTTTTTTAGTGGCCAATCAATGTTTAATTTGGCCACTGCCTGAGTCACCACCTCCAGGAGCTCAATCTCTGTGAGTCCTCAGTCTCCCCCGCATCAAAACTAAGAATGTTTACCACCTCAGAGGAGGACAGTTTTAGTTCCATGCTCTCACTAGGGATGGAGGAAGCTGCAGCACAGGCTTCCAGATCTCCAGCAAGAGCTATGGCTAATGAGGACTGAGAAAGGGTAGAAGTCTTGGTTCAAGACAATCATAACGTATATCTTTGTTTTTTTGTTGTTTTATATTTTTCACAAAACATACTTTTGCAAACTTTTGTGATTTGTGCTCATGTAAAAAATTATACTGATTGGCCACAAGGTGGTGCTAATGTGGAAAAACACAAAAATGACTATAACTAATTCAATGTTTAAAACTCGAAAAATTGGCATGCACTAGAAAATTGGCATGCAATGTTTTTGTCCAAGGTGTCATGATTAAGATTTATAAGAACACTCAATTATCTTGGAAAAACATGGCCACCGTCGGCCAATAAAGTTTGAGCACAAAATTCGGTGGGCATGTTTGACTCATGAGCCCAATTGTCCGTGTTTATATGGGTGGGTTAACGATTGCATATGTTACAGTTGACAAACAGACAAAATATTGATATATGTTAGAACTCCTAACATATCTGAGCACCTTTGCCTCTAGAACCACTGCTGTCAATCAAACCAGTCTTCAATTATTTGAGGTTATTTAAATTTTCTGTGAACTAGTCAACCTCATTAAAACCAGTGCAGTACAATTCTCAGGATGCTCTAGATCAATAGTTGAACTTTCACATTTGGAAAGTTATAACAAGACCATTTTAGAAATGGGGATGTGGTGATCAGGAAATAGGTCACACTATGACAGTTGCAAATATTACAAAAGGGACATTTGAATTGTGCAGACCAAACCGAAAGGCCTAGATACTTGAAACTTGGCCAAATTGTAGTTTTCTGTTTGGGTAGAGGTTGTCAAAATATGACCCCAAATGTCCAATAGGGAGCACTACATCGATCAAAAAAAACAGAACGCCACCATTTTTCATAGAATCAAGTGCCTTATGGCATTGGAGTCCTTGGCTCAAGACAAACAAAACATACAGTGGCAAGAAAAAGAATCTGAACCTTTTGGAATTTCATGGTTTTCTGAATAAATTTGTCATAAAATGTGATCTGATCTTCATGTTAGTCAAGGGTATTAACAAACATAATGTGTCTAAAAATAATAACACAAAAGAATTCTGATCTTTCATGTCTTTGAGAACAACCAAAAAACCTCATAGTGCTTGTGGAAAAAGTATGTTTAAGGCATCATCATGGTCTATGAGCACATTATACAACTATGACAGTTGCAAACACCTTTCTAATGATATGTCTAATGAAAAATGTATTTACTAAAGTAGAAATTTAGTCCACTAAAGTGTTTTTGCTATGTTAATGCCGTTTGTTATAGACTATGTTTTCGTAATTAATAAAACTTTTTGTACACTATTTTTCTTACTATACAGGGACTCTTATTTTGACGGCTGTTATAGCTTTTGGAGCGATATGGGTTACAGCAGTAATAACAGTAGAGCACACATCATTACAGTTTATCACAGTTAATGAAGGACATAAAGTTTGTTAAGTGTGTTAAGCATCCTCTCCAGAAAAGGTGTAGATTCAAGCTCTTTGTGCTGAAACCATATTTGAAATTGTTACCATTATTATGTGTTGAACATGTCTTACAAGCGATGACTCCTATTGTATTCATTAGTTTTCATCTTCTTCCCCTCTCCAAGTCTATGGCAGCCCATAGAACTGTATGTAAGTTGTGAAATTTGGCACGCAGAAACAGTCAAAAAGTTACTGGACTAAATTTAGTGTCTATACCCAAACCCTCTAGTGCCACCAACTGTCCAAAACTTCGCTCATGTTTATGCTCATAACTTTTGACACGTAAACAAACTTTTTTCTTCTGAACACACCGTATAACAAATTTCTGTCATGAACATTTTTCTGTGGTTTTACTTATGTTTATTAAGCCACAAATATTTCCACCAATATTTCCCTTTGTGCCCTTATTGGGCGTGACCCAGTAATTGCTGTTTGCAGCTATAATTCTTCTTTTTTTTCCTTTCCTGAGAATATGGCAGCCCATTCAACCATATGGTAAAAAGCTGCAAAGTTTGACACACAAATAGAGAACGGTCTGAAATGTTACTGGACCAAATTTAGTGTCTTTACCTCAAACTGTCTAGTGCCATCAACTGGCTAAAATTTTACTAATGTTAATTCTCATAATATTTGACTTATAATTCCTAAAAACAAAATGTTTTCCTTTGAACACAAAATGGATATGAGGCTATATCACTGCAAAACTTTTGTGTATTGACATGCAACTCTGTACATGTCATCACCTGTGGGAGCATGCAGTTTTGTCACACTGCCACCTACTGGTCCTGAGATTATAAAAAGGCTACTTTTGCTTGTAATTGTGGAAAACTTTGGCCTAAAATCATGACAGTGGTCTCATTAGATTTCTTGAGGCATGTCGAGACATCAACATCCAGTGTGCCTTGGTCTGCCATTTTGGAAAAAGAAATGGCCAAATAAAACATCAGAAGTTCAAGAAACTATGTGAGCTTACACACACTACAGCTGTTATAAATATTAAAAATACTGTATTTCTACACAGGCCATTCAGAGGTAACATGCTAAGTTTCATCATATTCTGATAAAAGTGGTACTAAATGCATGTGGTTCCAGCTGTAAAGGTATTGTGTAAATCAATTTTCAACGTCTCTAAATAGTCTCTTTGCAGCAGAGAAACAATTAAAGGCGACGTTTGTTCACTCAGCAGCACCATACCGTCTTTTATTTTAGTTCTTAATATAAGAAGTTTGGTAAAGACTGCATTAGTAGCATTGATGTTGCATCACCATAGCAACAATGCTTCAATCAGCTGGCATGCTTGTTTGATTATTAATTGGTTGGATGGGGAGGGCAGTTATGGTTTCTACATCTCTGGTTTGAGAATGAGTATTTGATGGATGAAATACAACAAATGTTTTTTAAATCAAACATTATGTTCAAACCTGTTCTGAACTGTTTGGTTTTCCAGCACACATACAATTAAATGCAGCACCTGTGTCATAACACACATTTTCTTCAGTGACTGTGTTTATCATTATTTAGTATCATCCTGTGTTTGCTGTCTCAGGGGTTTTCCTGCTCACAGACAAAGCCCCTATAGTACAATGTTGCACACTTGTAGCAACTAGCTAGTATAGGACAGTTAGGGTAGTTTTAATTACAATTTTCAGTATCTTAAACTATTACAAGACCATGTTATGTGTAAAAGTATCATAGTTATAAAAAAATTGTGGTATAAGAACGACAGAGTAGGTTATCAGTAGATGATTAAATTATACTGAACCTAATAAAGTATTTCAATGACAGATGTAAATTAAAGTTTAATGCCATTAACAGTGGCATTAACATTTGTGTTCGTTCTGCTCACTTGGACTTAACAAATCACTGAACCGTTAGTAAGCAATAATTTAATTTATGCCACACTTATCACTCCCAAATACATTTGGTCACTGAAATATTCAGTTTTTTTTTGTCACACTGATTTGTGTCACGCATATACATTATGTACAATCGTTACGAATTTAAATGCGGTATAAATGTTAAAGGTATCTCATTCCTGTACACATATCTGTTTATTGTAGCTTATGATTTCTAAAGTCTCAAGTTAATGCGCTGTAAACTGGAAATTTAAACTGGAAATGTAAACTGGCTACTGGAAATTTAGAAAAAAAATTGTATTTCTGTTGGATTTTTATTTCGATACCGCTTTATAGTGGTTTATTTATTTATTTATTTGTTTTCACTTAACTTTAATGTTCGTGAATGACGTCTTCGTGTCATATCTATTTAAAAAAAATAATAAAACCTAGTAACCACGTGCAATTATTGAAAGTCCACAAAATTGTGCTTTTTCATTTCATTTCAATTCATTTGCAGTGTCATCCACACCATTTAGAGAAATGTAAAAAAATGACTTTACAAAATGAAAACAAAAATATTAAAATAAAATAAAAACAAATTCGGCTTCACTGGACCACCTCGGTATTAAAACTTTGCGCAATGGGATGCAAAAAAAACAATACTTACTTAAAAACATTACGTTAATTGGTAAATTATAATAATTTGTTATTTAAAGGGAACTAAATAATTGTGCCACAAACAAGTGTAAACATCAAGTTCTGTGTTGATGTGTAGAATTAAGCAAGTGATGACGAGTGATGGTGCAATTCCACCGTGATGAATGACTGAGACTCTAATAAAATACACTATATTGAATAAAGGCTGTGTAAATATTACATTTAACGAAAAACGACTTAATTGTATTATAGCTGCTATTAAAGGATTATCGTACCTGTGCTAAATACAAACCAGTGTGTTGATCAGTGTGTTATTGGTCTGACAGGTTTGTCAATGTTCAGATGAAATCTAATGCTGTGGAAGAGCTTTGGTCACGCAGGTGTGGAGGAGTTTGGGGGATGGTCTCCATGATGATTGGTCTCCTAAAGGCGGCATCCATAGACAAATGTGTGCTGGTCATCCTTAAGGGAAGGGTAATTGGGAATCACATGGACTTGACCGAAACAGTAAAGAGGGGGTCGGTCATAGAAAAAATCAGTCAAGGACCCCCAGCAATTCACTGCGGATCAGCTGGAGACGCGAGTCCTGAAACAAACACACACAGGTGAAAGGAACTTCAGGAGAAACAGAAACAGGGAGGCAAAGAGGGAAATCCATGGCAGAGGGTATGCAATGTGTTTATAAAAGTTGTTGTGCGCTTTATGGAGGTACATCAAGGTGTTGCATGTTTAAGGGACACGGGAGTGGAGGTTTGGGGTCGCTGCATTGTCCTCAAGATTTGTTATGGTTATATGGTCTTTTCACCTCATGCGTGTTCGTATAGTTCTCGTGCAACTTTCGTTTCGTTTCACTTTTTCTGTTTTTCCTGAAAATATTTGTGAATGTTTCAGCTGCATGAAACTTGAGAAAGATGGAAAGCCTACGTTAGTCGCAATTTGAAAGAATACCAAACAATTGGACTTAATGTGACGTTATGTATTGCCATTGGATCCACGAAAGCCCAATGAAATTATACTGCGAACAATTATACAATTATTTCCAGCTTTCTCCTCAAAACCGCGATTAAACGATTTAATATACGAATGACTTGTCATCAGTTAATGTTATTTTACACACACGCCTTATATGATGTTAAACCAACTATTTTGTATTATTTTAAAAACATCAACACATCATTACTAGCATACTATCGGTGTGTTTCGATTCTTTTACGATTAAAAATGACCATGTTACCGTTGTACAGTACAAATACTTTTCCATTTAACCATTTATACATTTATTATTTTGTTTACATTTTGATATACGAAAATGCTTGATTGCGGTGATTACATGTTTGTGTCTTTTTGTGTTTTATTTTAAAATAATAAAAAAACTTCATCAAAACAACCACTGCCGGCATGTGGGTCTGTAATTTTGTTAATTCCATCAATGAAATAATCACTGATTTACCTAAACTTTACATAATTTGACTAATGCATGATGTCGCTTACATCTGATTTCATATATATATTGTCTTTGGTAAAGGCCTCTGGTGGTTTTGTAAATGTAATGGGAATTGTTTTGCAGGAGGCTGTACAAAAACAGAGGACGAGGAGGAGCAGGTCAGAGAAGAAGATAAGTCGTATTGTGGCGTGGGGGTGTGTAAGTGGTTCAATGGTCGGATAGGGTTTGGATTTCTGTCCATGACTACACGCAACGGTGTGCCATTAGAAACTCCAGTCGACGTGTTTGTCCACCAGGTACGTGTTTTGTAACAAACCAATGGATAACAAGCAAATTTTGAATTTCTTTTTTACATTTTTACTACAATTTGTTCAGCTGTTGAACATTTTAGGAATGTTTATAAATACCCTGTCTAAGAAATTGGTTGTTTTGTGAAGCCAATACAAATACAAAATTGCCTAGCCAGCCTTTAAATGACTGACATGATCAATCCTCATTATCTAATCTAGTCAAACAGCATCATGCCCCTGACCCCCTGCTTCTTCCCCTCACCCCTCATTTCCCATGTGAGTGCCATGTCCTAAAACAAAGGTCTGGCTGTCAAACAAGCATACCTTTAAGAATGACCCTTTTAATATTGCTTCCTGTCTTAAACTCATTAGTCACAGATGTCTGTGCTAAAGAAACTGAAGCAGTGAGGGAAACGAACTTTTCTGATGTGTAAGTGGCCAGCTGGGAAACTGTTTTCTGGAAGTCACTGAGACTTTAAGCCCAGACAATTTATTCTTTGTAAATCCTCATGTTCTCTTAGACAACTCTTGGGCAAATTAAATTGATCAAAGATTATATTGACCTTGTATTACTGAGCTTATATTGTGGATCTTATATTACATTTCTGTTTATGTAGAATTGTTTTTTTTTGTCTGTCAACGAGCAACTGAACAATCATCTAGAGGTGGACTGATGTGGGTTTTTCATTGACTATAAATATAATACTAATATATATGTAAAACAAGTTTGATTGTAATATATGAGACTCAATTGATTGCTGCACATCAATCTAATTTTAAGTATAAAACAGTAGAGGCAAAAACAGTATAGAAATAAAATAATTGTAAATATTATAATAATTATTAATAAATAAACATTTGAAATAGCACCATATGATGTTGATTTTACACATCTGTGAATAAAGTGTTACATACAATGAAGTGTTTTTAGCACTGTATCAAATAAAAATGTAAAATGAAGGGAGTGTTTTTCTGATATTAAGGTATAATATATAAGATATAAAACAGGTATATTTGACTCTTAATTTATGTCAGCAGGCTTTTAGTGAGCAAGCAAAATGCAATAGTGGCAAGGAACCAAAACTCTCAATTGTGTAGAAGTGGGAATAAACCTTGGGAGAAACCACACTCAACAAGGATGGCCATTTCTTCCCTGGCAGATTAATGTGATGCTGGTCCAAGCTGGATGACATACATGAAACGGAGAATATTATATTTGAAATCAAAATGTGCGTTACCCATTGACATGGATGTTAATCATCCAATGTTAACAATTTCAGAACAACTGATTCATTAAAATGATTTGAAATAATTTCAAAATTGGCCCAAATAGCCAGTTATTTCACCTGGTCTGTCACTACAGTCATTATCTGCATTATATCCATGTGTTTGACACAATTTTGGCTGTTAGCCGTGAACTGAAGTTTTTAATTGTATTTGTTTTTGTGGTTTCTCGATTAGCCGACCTGTGGGAATATTAATAATGAATCATCCACATTCATACAGTAGGACACATATCGTGGACCCTACAATTTAGTCACTTCTTAGGGTGTACTGTTGGAGCAGCTTGTTGTCATTCATTAGGTGTTTTTGAGTGTTAATAGGTCAGCAGGAGCATATCGGGGGAGGAAGGGAAATTGGGGGTTGGGAGTCACACACGTCTAGGGAAATAGTTAATGGTCACAGAATAAGACACACAATGGAAGCAACTGAAAAAGGAGACCCTGCATCTGCCCAACAAATTTGTAACCAACAGTGTTTCCCCAGCACATAGACAACTAGAGCCCTGTCAACTCTAAAGAGAACATTTACATCAAGTCAAAAAACAGTAAAGAACCTTGATGTCAGTCAGGCAACCATGATGATCAACCAGATGTGCTTTTGTGATGTGCAGATGAGACTGCTTAGTAATATACCCACATAAATGCTTTGGAATAGTTTGAGAATGTTGACTGTAAACAATATGTTCACCACAAAACGATTATTTTCCATCATTTACTCACCCTCATGTGTTTCCAAACCTATATGATATATTTTTTCTGTGGACAAAAGAAGATATGTATTGAAATGTCTCAGTGGTTTTGTGTCCATACATTGTAAGTCAGTGGATGCCAGTGTTCTTTGGCTATAACCAACAGACCTCAGAAGGAAAAAAAATAAGCCATAAAGTTTTGGAATTAAATTAGGGTGAGTAAATGATGGAATAATGTTTGTTTTTGGGTGAACTATGCCCTTGTTTTGCATCAAGTAATGTTTATATGTTTACATTGTATGTCTCTAATTGCTAATCAGTTTTAGCGTTCACTTGAAAATTACAGACAGCTGAGCAGAATGTGGTTGGAGCAAAACTCATTTATTAAAGCAAGTGATGCCATTGTGCATGCTTGCCATCTATTTGTTTGGACTTCTGCAAAAAGTTTCCCCATTTTCCCATTTGTCAATTACTGCTCAGACACAGACAAATCTATAGTATTATACTATAGTATAACTTGAGCCTCAGATTTATGCCCTGTTTGACATCACAATGGATGTAACAATGCAGAATTCAGAAGAATAGCAACATTTAAATTCTATGTTGAATAAATGAACATTTCTATTTTGTTTCGTAAAGAACAAGGTAACATTGGTTGTTCATAAACCATAAATTTGAAAGCAGACAATTCTGTTAAAGGCTTCTAAATAATTTAGGTTGTTATTTTGCGTGATTCTTTTTCAATGCGAATTTCATTTTGTATTCTATTGAAAAAGTCAGATGGCAATGTGATTAAATGGTGCCAGATTTTTATTTTTTAATAAAAAGCTCTTATAAATAATTACTTTGTGGCTAAATTAACAATTTCCTAAGAAACCTAATTCGTATTGAAGGGGAAAATGTTATAATTTAGGCTGGCTCTTATGATACACTAAAGCCAAGCAACCATTTAAAGAAATTTTGTGAAGCCCTGCCCTGCCCTGCCACAGCATCCCCACCAGTGAGTAAAGGGGGATTAACAGACCTGTGTGTGGAGGGGGGATGTGTGTAAATATTGAATGCCGTACCTTGGGCCAGGGAAGGGTAGGACACAGTTTTGTCATACATAAATCACTCGTTTTTTATCTTCTATGCAAAAGAACAATCGTTGCTAGTTAATGTTCCATATTTTAGAAGGCCTTTTGTTTTTGCCCAATAATGTTACTATAATAAAAATGACTGTAATGTCACATGCTTTGTATTTCTAAAATCTCACATTAAGTTGTTTTCCTCTGGCCAGATTTGGTTTGAGTCAAACAATTTTAATTTTCTCTGATTATTTCTGTCTTTCTCTTTCAGAGTAAACTGTACATGGAGGGGTTCCGCAGTCTAAGAGAGGGTGAAGCCGTTGAATTCACCTTTAAAAAGTCCTCCAAAGGTCTTGAATCTTTGTGGGTAACTGGACCAGGAGGAGCTCACTGTATGGGCAGTGAGAGGAAACCTAAAGGCAAGAGTGTCCAGAAACGTCGGTCCAAAGGAGACAGGTCAGAATATAAACTACATAAAGACATATTAATTTTATACTCTCACATTTTAAATACTTATCTATAGAAACAGCAAGGTTTTTAAAACAGGGTTTTAAAAATTTGTAAAATGGCTGTTTTGCCATGGCTGTGTTTTAAAACATTCTAGCAAAAATCTAAGGAATCTTGGTTGCACCCTTTTGTTTTCAACATCTCCTTGGTATATTATCATATATATTTTTATTGCACATTTTTATAGTTGTATTACAACAAATCATTTAAATTATACATTAGTTTTAATAATGGTAATAATACAGAGTTGTCACAATGCAATTAAAGACTTAAAGAAAAAAAATAAACTTTTCAAGGTGGAAAAGGCCCTTGTTTTATAGAAAAATTTGTAATTATTTTGTGATATCAAATATTTTTTTTATTTTGTAATATCAAAGTCATTTGTTAAAATGTTAATGTGGATTTGCAGCATTTTTTGTGTTTTTTCTTCGATATATCGTAAGTTACATGTATGTGTTTAGTAGCCCATAGGGAGAGCCTGCAGCCTTTCACTTTGAGACAATCTGGCCTCGGTTAAGGATCAATAACTGTGACCTGGATCAATAACTGTTTAAAACAGCCAGTCACTCATGCATTTATACTTGATGGATATCCCCCATTTCTGAGGCTGTTTTTTTTTAAGATTAAGATTCAGCCTTAAATCTAAAAGGGATTTTCAGAATTAGCTGCAAGGTGGGTGATCAACCTTGGATTGCTATGGATTGAGTTATTATTATTATTTACAGTACATTTTCAAAGGCTTCAAAATGCTTTAGCTATATTTACATTCTATTTATATACATGGATTTTTTTATAATATCATTTTAATATCAGCATCTGACTAAACAGAATTGTATTGAAATACTTATTTCAGCTACAGTTGAGGACAAAATTATTAGCCCCCCTACAAAATAGTCATTGTTTTAAAAATATTTCAAACGTGCTTTTAACCAGAGCAAAAAAAAAAA
>JAZGTK010011150.1:0-13339 GCA_036877625.1 Ambastaia sidthimunki | reverse complement strand
TAAGGTGCTCATTGTGCAAAGTGCGCTGGACTGTGGAACGATGTACAATGACACCATCAGCAGCAAGATGTTCTTGGAGTTCTTTGGAGGTGCTTTGTGGTTTTTCTATGACCATTCTGACCAATCTTCGCCTTTACCTTTCAGATATTTTTCTCAGCCTACCACATCTTTCTTTCACAAGAACTGTTCCAATGGCCTTCCACTTCCTAACTATATTTCTGACTGTGGAGACAAATACCTTAAACCTTTGTGATAGCTTTTTATATCCTTCTCCTAATTTATACTGACAAATTACTTTACTTTTTAGATCATTATAGTGTTGTTTTGCGGTTCCCATGTTTCTACATTCATAAGAGAATCGAGAGGAAGCACAGCTAGCAATTAGTAACCCTTTATACCATTTGTAATCCTTTATAACCCTTTATACCAGTGTAAGGGTTATTTAACCTAATCAAATGTATTCTGTGTTGCAATTAAGTGGCTACAAGTATTCCAATCAAGGCAATTAAAAGGGTGCCCAAACTTTTGCACAGCCCATTTTTCTTATTTGATTTAATTTCATACAACTCAATACTGCTACACTAAATATTTTTGTCTGGAAAGTATTAAATTATACAGTTTCTCTAGAAACTAAATGGCATATCATTACATCATTTTTTTCAATAAAGACAGAATAAACTATTAGAATAAACTCAGAGGGGTGCCCAAACTTTTGCATAAAACTGTAGAATATTACATACAAACCAATACAAGTGCTCATCTAACACTTAGGGGCTTTTACGTTTGCTTCAATTGACTAGTCTGAACCCAAGTTTGATTGCTACTCCCTCCCCCTTGCCCTGCTGGTCTGTGTTCTGTGTAACAGAGTTTACATGAACTGTGCCCCAGACCAACCTCTATAGGTGGACTTGGGTACAGTTTGCTGGTGTACACCCGAGTTCGGAAAACAGCATTCACATATTTTAAATGAATCGAACTCTGACGTCGGTCAAACATGGGTGTGCAATAAAAGTGTTAATGTAAAAGCCCCTTAAGACACAACAGCAGAGCACAAGGCAAACAAGCAAGGCCATAAGCCATATCTCCAACATATAACACAACACCAAAACATGAAGAATGGGTGCCAAAAGACAAAAAGTGGAGGAACTTAGCCCCCATAGACCAAGCACTTAATACGCAAAACTGAAGGAACAGGGCATTTCACAGAAGCTAAAACCATGTGCTCACTAAGGCACAAGACACAGAGCTTGAGTGTCTGGAAGCCAATGCCAGGAACCAAGACAGAGATGTAAAATTCTATGTAAAAACGTGCTTTGACACAAAATGGTATGTCCCTGTCACAAATGACTAGGAAAGAACACAGAGAGGTGACAAATCTGTGACAAACATTTACAATTAAACAAATGTATTTCTCATTTACAATTTTAAACAAAACTAGTCTAATGTTAACTGAAGACATGTTGAGGCACAACAAACATCCAGTGTAGACACTGGCAGTTTATTTCTGATGTGCCCCAGCACTGTGTAAACAAGGTGTAAGGGCAAATATAAAGTCACATTACTTGTGACAGTATTTTTAATTATAAAATTACAATTTATTTCATGTAATGAAGGGATTACCTATAGTACCCCTGCCTGCCCTCTTTGATAACCCCATACCCTAAATACAGGTATGATCTAGCCTGGCCCAGGGCAACACAGTTGCGTCCTTAAATGCTTGAGTGTTTGTACAATCATTATTACATATTTGGGTCTTTAGTGGGTAGTGGATGATGTCTCTGGTTGCTAAAGAATCTTAAAGGCATGCTTCAGAGTGGGCTAAAGGGCCAGGCCATAGATGACATCCAACATCATCAATTAAGCCACCCATTTAGGCCTTAAATAGGCCTGCATTTAGATTACAGTTATTAGGAAGTTAATGAACGTCTTGTAATGTTAATTAACTTCTTATTAAACCAACTGAACTAATGGACTAGTGGATTACACCTGTGAACAGAGTGTGAACATCAGGTTGACAAAGAATCTTCCATCCTCCCTGGAATGCTTGCAGTTGATGATTGGTACTGGGGCTTGAGTTGTGACGCCTTCCACGCCCTGCTATGGTGCCTTTTCTTATTAGGAATAAATAATGAGTTTACAACTCACACAAGACACTCCTTTTCTGCCTATTTGTGCGTTGAAGGCTTATCCATCCTCACTATCCTTAACGGCGAAGCAGCAAAGAGGTTCATGAAGGCTTCTCCAGTTGAGCGTGCTATTGTGGTGAATCTCTGTCTGCAAGGCACTGTCTCCTGGGAGGCCCCCAAAACCCGTCCATGACTTGTAAATGGCTCCTCATTAGAATGAGAGTGTTTACAGTGCTGCTGGTCTAGCTGCTTCTGACCTCCAAGCCAGGGTGTTCCTGCACTAAAAGCAAGTTGAGGACAGTTCTGACCTAGTGCAGCTGCAGGAACAGGGCATTGTAACTGACTTTGCCTCTTTAGGCATCAAAGTCCATGACACATGCACTGGCCTGAATGGTGCCCACCCTGGTGGTCTAGAAGTTGCATCTTTGGCTAAACTTTGCTGAGATGATGAGAGCCTCCTTTGATGCTCCCATCTCACAAGGTGGCCTTTCTGTGACACTGCTGCATGCTATGCTATCTGCATTGGCATCCTTTTGTCTAGAGTTGTAGCCAGACAGCGTGCCCTGTGAAGGCTTGGCCTTCATTCAGGGCAAACATGTGGTAGTCTCCATTTCAGTTGTCTTTGCAGTTTTTGTCCACAACTGTTACAAGCCACAACTCATCTGCTGTGCTCCTCCACTGGAGCCACTGGTTTGTTACTGCAGCGTGGTCCGAGTTAGAGCTCCATCTAGCAGTCATAAAAACTTTCGAAACTTGTGAAAAAATTATCTGTTACTTCTAACAGCTGAAGTTTATGGTTATTATTACTGGTTTCCATATCGATCAAAAAAGTATATTAATATTAAATGACTTTCAGACCACCTTAACAAAATAGCCCCTAGCCAAACCAATACACGCTACCAGCTTTTTTAGCGCCCTTTTCCTGTTTTTGGCTAGCCGCCAGTGTATACTGTTGATTCTACAACTATGGCTAATGTTTCGGATGTGTGTTTACCTCTGAGTGCAGGTGACGACTCATTCGAGCTGGATACGGTGCGGTTAGAACCTTGAGAAAGTGGAGAAGCTGATTAAGGACCTTCTTGAAAGGGCAGGCCCAGCTACGAGAGCGGAGAACCGCGCTGGAAACATACGTGGACGCACCTAGTCCTGTGGTAAGGCAGTGGCTTGATGTCAGCGCTGCAGCCACACTTACGCTGTCTACCTCCATGTGCAGGGCTGGTACACAACCAGCCCTCGTGAACTTCACTCCGGCGCGGACACACCAGCCAGGCAAACACCACCAGGACCCAGGCAAACACCACCCCCCTACACCGCCACCGGTTCCCGTGATCGCTACCCGCAACCGCTTCACCCCTCTCTGCGAGAGAAAATGCGCATTTCTCTTGGCGCGTGTGTTCTCGACATTGCAGCACAGGTACCCACGATTCTGAAGGATGGCTATAGTATCGGTGCCTTCGTGCTGCACGCGGGGCTTAACGACATCAGGATGAGACAGTCTGAAATTCTGGTCGAGACTCAGCAAAGATAATCATATCTGGACCACTTCCGACCTACCGACGTGGAAACGAAAGGTTCAGTAGACTTTTTGCACTAAATGAATGGTTAATTTCTTGGTGTAATGAACAGAAACTGCTATTTATAAATAACTGGAATCTTTTCTGGGAGCGACAGAGGCTTGTGTTTTGGAGCAGTTCTCATGGCAGACAATATCACCAGGGCCATTCGCACAATCTGACTTGTAAGTTCGGCCTTTACTTATAGCTGCTGTTGTTCTACACAATCAACAAATAAAAATGTATGTACAGTTAAACAAATAGCGACTGTGTCTATTTCCCGCAAAAAAAAAAACCTGAGGCAATAAATAGACAAAATCTTATTTTGATTAATGCAGAAAATAACAAGACTATGGAGTGATTTTCCGGACAATTTTCAAAAGGAATAGCAAATTGTATTTGCACTGAAACCTCCCAATCAGCGTCAGAGGTGGGACTAATACTGTGGGGCGTGTTCTGTCCCGTACAAAAAGCCCATCAGCCACTTCACTCAGATTGGTACGGAGCCCCCGAGGGGACATTAAAAAAAAACCGGTAGGAAAAAAAAAAACGTACGTAGTTTTGCGAGATCTCACAAAAAAAGTGTTGCAACCGTCCCCACTCTCCCCTCTTGCAGAAATTATTTCGAGTTGGAATATGTTTGTTTCCCTCAGGAATGTAATGAACTACCTCTGTGCTTATAAATATGCATGGTTTATAATAGCGAGTAGCTTAAAGAATATAAAGCAATAAAACAAGGATAAAATCTCCTGATTAAATGTTGAGTAATAGTGCTTGAATATTAAAAATAATGAATAAGAAAAACGTGGTGGAGGGCACGAAAGATATTTCCTATTGGAATACATTAGATGGAAAGTCGTTCTGAGTGACACGAAAGAAACGTGAAATTCGTGTCCATGTACACGAATCAATAGACTAAATTTCGTGACTATATTTCAAACTGCCGTGAGACTGGGTTGTAATAAACCGGCTACAGTTAGTCCAAAACGCTGCAGCCAGAGTCCTTACCAGGTCAAAGAAATATGATCATATAACCCCAATACTGTCATCCTTACACTGGCTGCCTGTCAAATTCCACATAACTTATAAGATATTACTGCTAATGTAGCACTCTGGTTGTGGTTTTATTCAATAAAGACGATGCTGATGATGGAGGTCTCAAGGTTTTTTTTATTCTGCAGAAACACAGAGCACAGATTAATTCTTTGGACACACGTCTCTCCCCTTCACTCAGATTCTCGTTAGCAGAGCGAGAGAGAATACATGTGACCCTGTCTATGGAGTGATTTTCCGGACAATTTTCAAAAGGAATAGAAATTGTATTTGCAATTGCTTTTTACATATGTGGACGCATAAATTGTGCCATAATCCAAATGCAAATATTTCATTATCGTTTGAGTTTTCGCTTTCGCATGCGCACAGTGACTGCCAAATTTAAAATGGAAATGCAAAGTCTATTTGCATCTGTATTTGCTATGACTTACGAGTAACGACCCTGTCATATTTAAAAAGCAATCTCAATTTCCAGATTTCCAGCCTTTTCACTTTCTCTGCGTCACGTATGTAGCCTGCCAAAAAAAAAAACGGTAGGAAAAAAAAAACGTACGTAGTTTTGCGAGATCTCGCAATACTTTTTGTTTCGATATACTGTAACTATAGGTGTTCCCCGCCTCCGCCGCAACGTCGCCTGCTTTTAAACTGCTTTTTTGTCTCGAGATGCTGCTGCGTGCAACGTTAATGCGCTGGCAGAAAGCCCAAATGTTGTTTTAGATGTTTTAAAAGTTATTTTTTGAAAGTAAATAGCTGCTCCAGTGGCGTAGGTGGTTAAGCCTATGTCTCGGTTCACTCGAGCTCAAATCCGCCTTTTGCCACCCGAATAGGTGGCATCTAGGTGGCATCTTTCTGCCAGCTCATTTACTGACATCAACTTAAGATTCTGCATTTATGGTTCCGGTAAAATAAATTATATCTATTTTACATATTTATATGTAAATTTATATTATTATTTATATTAATTATATCTGGTTGTGCTTAGAATCAATAAGTCAACTAAAGGTGGCAGAGCTTTTTCACATTTGGCTCCTAAACTCTGGAATGAGCTTCCAGATACTGTTCGGGGCTCAGACACGCTCTTGCAGTTTAAATCTAGATTAAACACACACCTCTTTAGCCATGCATTTTCATAATTCAACTGATCCATCTTAACCTCTGAAAAAGTATATTTATGCGTATAATGTTATAAACAGCAGCTACGCTAATTATTCTCTGTTTTGTGGCTTCCTCCCGGGGGAGCGTTATATCAGCCTGCTCCAAAATAGATCCAGTCTTCGTCGTGCCATCCCGGTCTCCAGTTCCTCCTAGATGTGGTCCCTGCTCCAGGCGTTCAGAAGATCTACAACCACAGCCTGGCCCACTCACAGTGATGGTCTTACATTTTACATACTTTATTTAATGCTGCATCTGCTCTTATTTAATGCTCTAAACCTCTCATCCACACTTCATTATCAGCATACAGTCCATCATGTAACAGCAGATTGTTGTTAGAGCTGCTATCAGTAACTTTACGCTATTACCGCTTTCCACGTCAGTTCTTGTATTTTAAACCATCAACTTCATGGCCTCATCCATTGTTGACACCTTTTATCACTTAATCATTTAGCTTTTTTTTAAACTAGTCGTAGTCGTGGTTATGGACTGCAGCTTTAAAGTGCCAGAGAAGAACTGGCCCTCCCTGTCAAGCCTGGTTCCTCACAAGGTTTTTTTCTCTATTTATTAATCACTGGAGTTTTGTTTCCTTGCCACTGTCGCACTGTTGGCTTGTTTACAGGGAGTCTGCTGACACTAGCTTAGACAACTTATCTAGGAAACACTGTAGTAGTGTCACTTAATAATAGCATCATTTAATAGTTCTAGCAATTTTCAATCCTCTTCATATGTGTATACATGTGTGTATGGGTATGTACTGTATATATATTTAATTATTTAATATATATATAATTACATTTTAAATATCCTTGGATATTTTTCATTATAGTTTGTACAGCTGCTTTGTAACAATGTGCCATTGTGAAAAGCGCCTTATAAATAAACTTGAACTTGAACTAATTTTTCTTAATCATCACCATACATTCCGTCATGTAACAGCAGATTGTTGTTAGAGCTGCTATCAGTAACTTTATGCTATTACTGCCTTCCATGTCAAATTCTCCCATTTTATACCATTATCTGTCACGAATTCAGTCCCTGTGGCTCCCTCTACTGACTGCCAGCGGGAACCATCCCCCGAATTCTAGACTAAATTTCCCATCAGCCCCGTACCTGGCCACACCCTTCCCAGCTGGCGGCCATTTCCTCATTTACCCCAAGCCATAAATACTCACCAGAGACTCTGACTCATTGCGAAGTCTAGTTTTGCCCTGGCAGCTATTCTGAGCGCTTTCCCTCTGTTTTTTGGATTGCTTGTTATCACCTGGACTGCTTACATGCATACGATTGTTCTCTGCCTGCCTCTTGACCCTGCCTGTCCCCTGGTTTATGTTTTGGATTGCTGCCTGCCCTGAACGCTGCCTGGTATTCTGTTTATGTTTTTGCTCTGCCTCTGATATATCTGTTTGCTGTGTTTGACCATTGCCTGTTTGACTGCGTTGTTGAATAAAGTCTGCATATGGATCTAAACAAGCCTGAGACCTCATTTTAGAAGACTTCGCCATCCAGTGGCGTTTAGTCACCTGTCTTCTGAGCTATCCATTCATGCCCCACGATTTTGGATCGATCCCGCCCAGATGGCACGGCTTATGGCCCTAACAGAGGAGGTTGTCCAGGCGATCCAACGGATTAATTCTCAGTTACCATGTCATCCCAGGTCCAGTTCTCTACCAGTGCCCGAGCCCGTTTCGGAGGTCCCAGTGCCCGAGCCTGTTCCAGAGGTTCCTGAGGCTAAGGTCAACCAAGCATCACCAGATCGGAGCCAGGAGCAGACGTCCAAGCTGGTGGTGGACATTGTGGAGGAGGAAAGCTGTGCTTGCTGCGAGAGCACTGAAGGTTAGTTCTTTCCGGTGTCTGTTAATTGTGTTATTTTGGGGTTTTAGCAGGCGCAGAGTTTTGTAGACACCGGCCACGTTGCTGACATCAGTTGTCGTGCCCTCTGCTCACCCTCAGGACAACACCTGCGCGGTGGCTGAGCTGCGGTCCTTCCAGGTGGCCTCCACAGGTGGCGGCCATTATGCTCATTAGAGACCAAATATAAACTCACCTGTACTGCTGCTACTCACCTGTACAAGGTTTTTTTCTCCATTTATTAATCACTGGAGTTTTGGTTCCTCCAGGGGAGTCTGCTGACATTAGCTTAGACAACTTACCTAGGGAACACTGTATTAGTTTTGTTTAAAAATTCTATCAATTTTCAATTATCTTACTTTTTATATATATTTATATACATTATTTGTATTTAGGTTCACAAATTTGTACTCCCTTTTAAATATCCTTGGATATTATTTTTCATTGTCATTTGTACAGCTGCTTTTCAACAATGTGCCATTGTGAAAAGCGCTTTATAAATAAACTTGAACTATTTTATTTTAGCATAGAGCCCAACTTTTTTCTAGTTTAGTTTCTTTACATTGACAGCAGTGACCGATGAAAATGATAAATGTAAAACTTACCTCAGCAAATGTTACGGCTGATTCACTGCAAGTCCCATCCAAATCCTGTCAATTCAAAGAGAATTCAAAATAAAATGCTCCGTGCTGATTGGACTTTTGATAAGAGCGCGCCTTCAGAAGATTAACATTAAAACAATGTTAATTCAATGTTTAACTTTAAATTATGGAAAACTTAACCTCTATGCAATGTTGATTCAATTGATGTTGACTTTTCAAACTCAACCAAATAACAACCAATCTGACCATAATTCAACATTGAAATGGCATCTTTTGTTGTCTGGGATAAAATTGCAGATTTATGTTCTTTACATCTTGTTATTGTTACAATACAACTTCAACAATACAACAATACAAAGTGCCTTCTCTGTCAGCACTAAGGTTTTCACATGTGATAAATGCAGAAATAGTTGGGCTGACAGAAGATTTCAAAATCAAAGACACACATTTAAACTTTACTAGAGGATAGTAAGAATGATAGGGCTTTAGAGCAGATTTTGGATGCAACTAGGTCTATACATTGTTCAGTTCTGATTGCAGTTCTCTTCCGTTCCGATTACAGTTTCAAACAGATTTTCACTATTCATTGATGCACCCACTGAGAAAGTGCCCTAGTTATCAAAAATTCTATTGTACGAAACGTGAAAATAGAGGCACCAGCCACTATAGTGGAATATTTACCAAGAGCCAAAGTACCTGTAATGACTGGTCTGAAGTAGCAGGATCCATTTGCAGCTTTATTTAACAGGGTCAAACAGGCAAGGGTCAAAACAACAGCAAACAGGAACAGCATGGAAAATCCAGAGACAAAGTTAAGTCCAGGCAATAGGTCAGGGCAGGCGTCAAACAAATAGAGCAATCCAAATACAGAGCGTGGTCAAGGGCAGGCAGCAAACATTTAGAAAATGGGTAATCAGTCCAAGGTAAAGCCAGGCAATGGTAACACAGGAAAAAACGCTTAGTAATGATTACACGGGGCAAATCAAGACTTCGCACTGAGTTCATGCAAGGGGTGAGTATAAATAGCGGTGATAATGAGGAAATGGCCGCCACCTGGAACAGGGATGATGGGAAATGTAGTCAGTACTCGGGAGAGGGTTCCCGCTGGCAGTGGGTAGAGGGAGCCACAGAGGCCGGATTCGTGACAGTACCCAACATCAAAACAAATTTAAAAGTGCTGGCTAAATCTAAATGTAAATTTAGTAGGATTATTTTACATGTCGGTACAAATGATGTTTGTCTTTGTCAGTCAGAGATTACTAAAGAAAATACTAAAGAGGTGTGTTAACTTGTTAGTACAATGTCGACACCGTAATATGTTCTGGCCCCCTCCCTGTTATTGTGGTGACAGATTTGAACACTGATCTGCTCTGTTTGTTGTTTTTTAACCCAAAAAGTTATAGATTGCAGCATTCAAGTCTTGAGATTGCAGTCTCAAGCACCACATAATATATTTTTATTATGGCTTTATTCTAAAGGTGCTTTACAAGTAAAATGAAATATAAAATGACCAAACATTACAAAATGTGATTGCGTGAACAAATGAGCCTGCACTATAGAATTCATAATGTTTTCTAATTTGAGTAATTTTTATAATTCAACTTTATTCAAAAAGGTACTTTAATGTATTTTGAATGGTTACCAATATAGTACAGTAAAGAGTGGACAATTTAAGGCAACAACATAATAAATTATGATGCTAAATGTTACTGTCACAGCCACACTGGATTCTCCCTCTCCACAGTACAACATAGTATATAACACAATAATAGAACAGTGGACAAAATGAACATTGAAATTATTGCACAGTAGTGTTAATCTAGGACTAAGAAAAATGCAGTGGCCAACCACTTAGCATAAAGTCAGGACAGTGTTCCTATTCTGGCTGTCAAAGACGGGACTCAAACTCAGGTCTATGGTGTGAGAGACTGATGCTTTACTCTTGTGCAGCATGTGTTTGAGGGCTAGGGGGAGCATTTCTATGATCACCATGGCATCTATGGCTTAACCTCATGGCCATCAAGGATTGGACAATGGAGATGTGGTGTACAGCAGAGGAAAGGCTCCACTTACTGTGTACAGTTCCTGCTATTCCATTCACACCACCACCATCCCCAGGACCCAACCCACCCACACCCAAAACCCTGCTCACCTCTTTTTCTATGCTTAGTGAGGCAGAGGTCTTCAAACTTCTATCCTCTCACCCCACTACCTGCCCACTTGACCCAAACCCCTACATACCAAGCTCACTCACACCATCACTCACACATATGATCAACTCAAAATGTTGTAACCTGGGTAAAATTGTAACTACATATGACTGATTTATTGTCATTTTATGATTTATTGCTTCTTTGTTCCTCACATTGTAAGTCACTTTTGTAGCGTGTGGTCGTGAGGCCACATGAGGGTCAGGAGCCATCTGGATTGGAACAGCCTCAGATATGACTTGGATAGGGAGTTGGAACCAACACCACCAACATCCCCAAAGATCTTATAATCTCATTCACCCTGTTGCTGATCATAAAATTGGTAATAGGTCAGAGACCCTGGTCTTCCTAATTCTCTTTCAGATCGTGGAGTGGTACTAGGGTAGACTCAGTGTCTCCCTCGGCCCTTCTGCCGATCGTAAATGGGTGATGGGTTAGACAGCCTCAAAAGCATTCCATCAGAACCCGAGATCTTGGGCTGGGAAACATTTGCAGGAGAGCCAGATGTTTAACAAAGCCCTCAGTGAAAACCCTTCATATACAAGTTATATCACCAAATAAGCTGTTCTAAATGTATATACATATATCCCTGTATTGCATGCTTGTATCTATGTTATGTCACCCTGCTCTAAACACTGGAGCCATATTACTCTTATATTATGTGCTTATATTATGCAATTATAATATCATTATTGTGTGTGTGTGTGTGTGTGTTAAACCCTGTCATGTTTAGTCTTTAAACAATGCTCCTTTAAATTCCTGAACATTGGTATATGTCACAATACCATAGCTGGCATCTATCTCTTTAAATATTAATCTACATATGATTAACACAAACTCTGCAAGCCCCATACTCTATGCAAATTAGGTGTCGATTGAAACAAAGGCCCTGTTCCCGCTCGACCCGCACACCTTAACATTGGATAATCACAGTGGGAAACCACTGGGGTGGGGCATCCCGCACACGTTAACATTGCATCCCAAAGGTTAAGAACGGCTGTTGTCCAAACTTTCTTTGCCCAAGAGTTCGCTCAGGAGTTCACCCAAGAGTTTTGCCCCAGGAGGGGGCAACCTCGCTCAACGAGGGTGCAACCTCGCTCAGAGTTTGCGACTTAGTTTTGCAACTCTTCGGGACAATTTTCCGGCAATTGCACTCACGACGACACCCTGCAATCTCCGCTAAGCAATCTGCCAACGGGACAGCATAGCGGACTCCATCATCCTTTACAGACATTTCAACTATCAATTACTCACACACCTGCGCATCCGGAACTTCGCATCGCCTCACAAAAAGCCAATGCAAGTATCCGTTCATTCACCCGTTAATGCTTAAGTTGTAGGACCCCTTTTATTAAGGTGATTTAAAGATAGTTGATGGTTCGTGCAGATGTGTTAAGCTGCTTGTAATATTGCCATTCTGTTACTTTTTCTATCTTTCCTGCTTTTCTTTATTTATGTCATGTTGATTGTATTGTTTGTCTGTAGTTAGTTTTTATTAGTTTGTGGTCTTAGTGTAGTTAATAAACCGTTTTGTATTCACTTGTGATTGCTTCTGTGTTTAAATGCTCATAAATGAACGTCACTTAAACTTGCCGATCTTGGTACATGCTCTGAAGTAGCACTGTATACCAGTAAGAAGTTTATTTTCTAAAGGCCACAGGAAATAAAATTTCTTAGAGTTAAGGTACAATTATGAATGTTTCGCTGGACGAATGCATTAATTAATTGTTGTTATTAATTCTGCTTAATCAGGTAAAACATATATATATACATCTTATAATAATTAGTATAATTGATTACAGTTTATTATATTTATTATTCCCTTTTGAGCTAAAGCTTAAATTCCCTCGTTTCAGCGGGAAGAGCAATAGTGTTTTAAATAATGCTTTCCAACCCGGCTGATACAAGACACTTTTGATAAAAGCATCTGCTACATGACTAAATTTAAATGTAACTCTTCCCCTTCTTACTGGCACTTTCCCCACAACATTTAAGTAAGCCCTGGTTACCCTCCGATTACTTGACACTTCCACTACCAACAACAACAGACCTGTCTCACTCCTCCCATTCATAGCAAAGACACTTGAATGAGCTGTTTTCAACCAGACATCATCTTTCCTCTCGCAGAACAACCAGCTTGACGACATGCAGTCTGGCTTCAAGAGCAACCACTCCACTGAGAATGTGCTGCTGTCTGTTACCGAAGCCTTAAGGACAGCAAAGGTGGATTCCAAATCCTCAGTATTAATGCTGCTAGATCTGTCTGCAGTCTTTGACGTTGTCAATCACAAGATCCTTCTTAACACTCTGTCCTCACTGGGGATCCAAGGAACTGCACTCCAGTGGTTTCAGTCCTACCTCTCAGATAGATCCTTCAGGGTGTTGTGGAGAGGTGAGCTGTCCAAACGGCATCACAAGGATCTCAGGGATCAGTCCTTGGTCCACTTCTGTGCTCCATTTACACAGCATCTTTAGGTACTATTATACAATCACATGGCTTCTCATATTATTGCTGATATGCTGATGACACCCAGATCTTCTTCTCCTTCCACCCTGATGATCACACAGTAATGGCACGCATATCAGTCTGGATAACATGTTGGTTTGGATGACAAAACACCACCTACAACTCAACCTAGCCATGATCTAGCCATATATATATATATATATATATATATACACAGTACAGACCAAAAGTTTGGACACACCTTCTTATTCAAAGAGTTTTCTTTATTTTCATGACTATGAAAATTGTAGATTCACACTGAAGGCATCAAAACTATGAATTAACA
>JAZGTK010011149.1:0-15844 GCA_036877625.1 Ambastaia sidthimunki | reverse complement strand
AGCTAGGGGAAACTGAGTCAATCTTTATATCACTTGAAATGATTTGCATAGAATACGATTTTTGGCATGAAGTGTGGGGTGGGGAGTAATCACCGGAGTGGAGTGTAGTGAAGTGCTGAGTGTCACCTGGTTAACGCTGGTTGCCCTAGTAAAGGCTTGCAAAATAATGTTTGATGAACTTATTTGAATGTTATTTATATATAGTTCTCCTTTTCTGAATAACATTGTTAATAAAGTAAGCTGTTGTTTTTTCTATCAAATACTGTGGTGTGGTATACCCTTTGTCCTCCATAAATGTCGGGTTGAGCCTCTTTGAGTATCATTTGAGGTTTACTACAGTGCTAAGCCAAGCTCTGATGTCATTTTAACAACACCTTCCAGCACTTTTATAAACGTCACTATAACTACACTATAAATATTGCATTTTATTTATTTTAATTGCAAATGTGCCCCATTTCCTGTATTGGATAATCTCAGAGCGCTCAATAAATGCAGTGTAAAAATAGCCCTGCATACCATTTATATTCTTGGAGCAAGTTGGACACTGAGAAGGCAGGCATCTGAAACTTCTACATTATTTTATTGGTTTGTAGGTTTTTGCTATAATCCTGGTCATATACTGTATATGTGTCTTAAAGTAAAACATTTTAGAACAAACAATGCTATTATTAAGGAGCATTTTAAAATCATGTTACGACATGCCAACGCTGGCTTTTAATTTCTAAGCAGATTACCCAATGGCCAGCTTTTATAACCAGAGCCTGAACTTTTTTATGAGCTGAGGGTGGTAGAGTCTATGTTTATAGCTCAGTAGGCTAATGCTAGCTCTCCTCACCTTTAAAGAGCCACATAAATCTGTAACAAACTCCCTAACCAGTATGTTACATTTCTAGTAAGCGACAGTGAGCGAGAGAGAAAGAGAGAGGGAGAGAGACGGCAGTGAGGGGAGTGTGTGTGGGAGGGTTGTGAAAAAGAATAGCTACTGTATGGTACCATAATAAGAGCCAGCTGTGGGTCAGCCATGTTACAGAGTGAGTGAGAGAGAGTACGTGTGTGTACGTTTGCAGGCAGATTTGTACCAGGGAAGGAAAGCTGGCAGGCACATCAAAAAATCCACGTCTCATTTCAGGTTCACAGAGGCCTACCACCACATAGGCAAATTGCCTGTGATTAGAGAACAAAAACGAGCCCCTTTTTCCCTGTTTGCCCTTGAGTCTGGTTGACCCGCCCATGTGCACAAAAACTCCATTGTCTGGCGGCATGGAGTCCACCAAGCACGCAACACCTGCAGCTGAACATGATGTTCGTTGTAATACTACCTGTACAAATGATACCAATAGACTGCTTGGATAGAAAGATGAGGTAGAATAAAGCCCATAAAGTTTATCTATAGTCTGCACAGCTAACAGAGAACATTCACATTGGTTAATGTCTCTAAATTTTCTAGCAGAATGATCAAAAACGTTAGTAAAACATTTGTAAACATTACATATAATATACTCAAACACATTTTTACACACAACAAACTACTGGGTTATTTTTAATGCTAGGTTGAGCCTGTTGGGTATATTTGCCGGGGTTTTTTTAATCACATTTTAAACACTTTTGGGTTAGTTTCAGTTTTCCAGTTTTTGGGTTAAATCTGCTTGTTGTTTAAAGAGACTCGCGCTTCGCGCACTGTTTTAATGCGGAGCTGCAAACTCTCGTGCATTCAGCACCACGCAGTGAAAGAAAATATCGCGAAGCAATAAGAAAAGACACTGACAGCACAAATGTTTTACATCAATAAATGATTCATCCGCCTTTCATGAGCGTGTAAACGCAGCAGATCATTGAGTTAAGCAGTCTGCAAGTCTCCGTGTCTCGCGTATAGATTAATAACTCATATTCTAGCCTATAGAAATAAGATAGCATTAGCAAAAATATTTGTTTTGCAACAGTTATTTTACACTATGTTATGATACTAATGTAGTAATTGTACCCTTTTATTTAGGCTATGTCAGTTTAACCACGTTTGGTGATGTCAACTGGAAAGCAATTAAAGTTATTTTATAACTTATAACTATAACTTCTTTTATAACTTGTAAACCTGTTTTCTTCATTTTTTGTTTATTCATGATTGCCTTAATTTACACAAAAGCACGTAATAAACTATGAAAATAACCCAGTAATAACAAAGCATAGGGGAACACAGAATGTTTCCATATGGTTTCTTTTTAATTTTTGGAAACCAAATAAGAACATTCTGGGAACCACCAGTTGTTAGCTGAGAATAACCCAAAATTAAACCCGTTCAAAATGACTACATTGTTTTTTTTTTTTCAACAGCCCAGTCTGCTAGGTTAAAATGTGTAACCCACATTTAATGGGTTACTGGGTTCCTTTAACCCAAGGTGTTCTGTTCAATATTATTTACCCAGCCATTTACTGGGCTGCCAACTGAGTTGTTTTTAACCCAGCCATTTTTATATAGTTCAACACTTTAAAAACATTATACAATAAAAAAAGAGAATAAAGTTAGAATAATGTGTTTATAACCAAGCAATAACATTAATATGCCTAGACATTTTGAAAATTCCAGAACTTTAAAAATACAATTTTTAACACTTTTTTTATTTAACAGGAAGGAAACATTCTTATAACCTAAAATTGTTAGCTGGAGTCTGTTTTTCCATACCACCTGAGTTGCTGGTTTACTCCAAATATAACTCCAATCTCTTGGAAGCAGCTTTCATAGTTTTGAGATGATATATTGTTTATTGCTTTTAAAAAAGTGTATTGTTTCCACTACTAGGGTTCATGGAAACATGGAAACATCAGTAATGAAATCTTGGAAAATTTCTAGAAAGTGAATACAATTTCTTCTAGTTATACACATTTTATTATGAACACAATATAATATAATTATCATTTAATCTTTATTTGGCTATAAACTGCTTTTTGTAAATACAATTTCTGTAAAAAGATTTATGAAATTCTTTATCTAGTAATACAAAGAATGAAGAATGAATGTTCTTGGTGTCCATGAACTGAGCAAGTCTGTGGAACAGAGGACATGTTTAAAGCAATATGTAATACATGAGTGTATGAAGAACCAGAGAACTTAAAACATAAGGCTTTTGGAACCTTCATTTTTAGCTTTAAAATAAAAAAAACTGAGACCTTTTATCAGCTTTGTTTCCGTTCTTAAGACCATCTTACAGATGGTTTTATATATCCGAGACATAGTCTTAATGTGTTCTACAGGGCCATCTCTGCTGAAATTAAACTCTAATTTGTTGCATACCAGCATTTTCCATGTAATCATCATGCTTTGAAGTGATAATATAAATGCCATTAAAAAAAGGCCCTGTTCAAGCAATCGCTCTAAACACTACCTCAGATTTAAAAAGGTCCCTAAATCAAATGAGGTTGAGTAAATAATGATATCATTTTCATTTTGAGGTGAACATTCCTTTAAATATAAATAATATTTAACATCACAAGCTTAAATATATGACCAGTTTGGCTATCGAGACAAATATTCCTTTAATATGTCATCAAAATCATTACACTAAAGCCTACAATTTAGTGTCTGTATTATTGTATTGTGTTGAACCTTTTTTATACCTAGGGCTGAGTTATTTGACATCGTAACAATTTTTACCAGCTAAAATCAATGTCAGCATCTGGCAGCAACATACGGAGAGTATAACTCAGCTCTCTAATACAATGCATGTGCTACAACTGCGGACGGAAATGAGGATTGACATGCTTGTAACTCCAAACAGCTCCTCAAATTAAAATGAACACAAATGTTTCAAATACAGGCCATAGTAAACCAGAGTGAAAACCATGTGTGCAACTGTTTATTGGAAAACTCATTCCATAAGGGTCATTTTGCAATTAGTCCAAATGGCCCGAAATTCTCTATCTCCCTGATCCACTTAAAAACAAGGTGAGAATGCTAGACTGACACACTTCTGTTTATTATTGCTAATGACTAACATGACCCACTTTTACCATAAACACGTGTGCACCTGTTGGTAGCGGGAGTCTTTGAATGCTCCACAAATGCAAACCAGACCTCGCAGGCAGCTACCCGAAAACAACATGTTGTGGGAACTTAACGCCAGTGGCTAAACGGGCAGCACTCAACTCTGTCAGCCTGGAGGGTCAGGGTTACATGCTGAGGTTAGAGGAAGGGTAATAGGGTGGTGTGCCAGTAGGTATTTGGGGTGTAGAGAGTTTCTCAGCCGGCCAAGAGTTCAATCCTATCACGGCAGGCCAATCTGTTCCAGACAAGCTAAAGGACACATTATTGGATCCAGATTTGACACAGACACTGTGTGTATATTACATTACCAGACACCAAGCCCACTTCAGCTTATTACTTCTGCCCACAGGGAGAAGAGAACTGGGCAGATAGAGCTAAAGAAAGGGTGGCTTTTAGACTTGTCTCCTGTATGCCTCTGTCTCTCATTGCCGGAAACTGTCAAATATTCCTGAGGCAGGTCTCTCATGGAATGTTCCCTCGGAACACCCAAGACGTTCCTGGCCTAGAGGGACTTCTTCATAAAGATATTAGAAACACAAGACAGGATTCCTGTCCTCCCTCCCTGAGAAGATGAAAAGGAGGGTGGGCAGGCAAACAGAGGGGACGTTGACCAGGGCAAGGTAGTGAGGTTAACTCTTTCATTCTGATTTCTATTAGGATTGCTTTATCCCGGGGGACCCTCAATTACAAGGAGAGATAACAAAATGCAAGTGGCTGAATTTGTTTTATGTTCAAAGAAATTTAAATTGACCAAAACAAAGCAAACAAAGATCTTAACTTGCAAATAAAAAGTTATCACTCTTTACTATAGATAACAAATTTATTTATAGGTAGCACTAGTGCTAACAGACAAACTCTAAAATGTCACTGATAAAAATCATGTGTTGTTCACTTATCATATTTACAAAGTAATGACTTAATGTCAAATTAAATTTTGTTCAGTAACAACACTAATGCTAATACTATTGAAAAGGATTTGAGCCTAAACACTATTAGTGCTATGGAAAAGACTGGTACCACAAGTGGAACAGAGGTGTGCTATTAATTTTAGGCATCTTAACTTGGGAACTGTGGGTGAACAGGGAAGCTATCCCACAGACCTAAGCCATATCTTCATAGACATCATATCTCAAGCCATATCTTACAAGCTAATACCAACAAGCAATGAAACCACCCAGAGCACACATTTCAAATGGGCAAACACTATTCATTGAAAAGCAATGATTTTACAGACATTTACAAGCAGGTTATTAATTTAGATTAGGTGTTCCTGTAGCTCAACTGGTAGAGCATTGCGCTAGCAGCGCAAAGGTTGTGGGTTCGATCCCAGGGAACACAAGTACTGATCAAAACGTATACCTTGAATTCGCTGTAAGTCGCGTCTGCCAAATGAATAAATGTAAATATAGATTAACACAGCTGGTCAAGTTCAAAACAACAAAATATATTTTTACAGACACACCCTCCTGGACAATGCAGTTCCTCATTCAGACAGGTGAGATGCATATCTTTATCACTGCACATTTGTCAGAGTAAAACATGGGTATCCACTGTCACATTCTTATGATTTCACAAGCAGACACCCTGTCCCGTGTCACGGCATGCACCATGACTAAATTGCACTGATGGCAGGACGACACTGTTGCAGATGCACCATCCATAATCTTTGCAGTGTCAGAGAGATTATCCGCTCTGATTTACTGCCCTGTAAATCCATTCTTCTAGTCATCCACAGGGCCATTCCCCAGCCATGTGCTGCAGCCCAGGCTCAAATAGCCTTTCATTTTGTCTCCTGTGACCTTTCACAATGGCTACCAAGTTGCTGCAATTTCCCCTCATCTGCAAAAGCAAAGAATACCCAGGGTCACAAATGAACGGCTGCCAAAACTGTTGTGCTTCAGCTATGGCGGTAGCCATGTTAACAGTAGTCTGGCGTTTTGTAGAGCGAATATGACACAACCTGATGAGACAAGTGAAACAATAACAACTGTCTGGAGTGACATGCTGATCGTAATCAAAGATGGGCTACTGTGTGATGAGAAGGCGACTTCAAATAATATGCCAGATTATGGTATTTATTTTCTAACCTTAAAGACTATCATAAAACAATGTTTTTTTTCTCTGATAGCATCCTGCATTTCTTTTTGTCCCTTTGAATAACTATAGCTATTTCTTTATCTTTATATTTGTGCAGTTAATTTTAACAATTATGTTACAATGCAATATTATTAGTAATTTATTCCTATATGTGAATATTCAGAAATCTATCAAAAGGGAGAAAAAACAGTAGATAGATAGACAGACAGACAGATCAGATTTTAGGGGTCATTTATGGCTAGGGTTTGGGTTAGGATTTTTTAATGTTTTAAATGTTTTTCATACATTATTTGATATGTTAACAGCTTTCATGTGACAGCAGTGTGTAGGAGGATCACTCTGAAAGAGTGTGGTTCACCTCTGACAGACAGGGCGATTATGAAAACTTCACAGATGCAACAATTTAGCTGCCTCTTTTTTCAGTACTACATTAGTATCTTTCAGGACAGACTGTTGACCGAGATGTGGGGCCACTTGTTGGCCATTAAGACACCTATTAGGAACACACACACACAAGTCATACGCTGACCTGAACACTACTCCACATTTTCCCATGACTCCAGAAAGAGTTACAAGTGGGATACTGTACGCTAACAAAAAATATTTTTATTTTCAAATTATGATGTACGCTGGGGGAGGGACAACCAAATACATGTTTTTAGACTTTAGGTGGAACCTTTTTCTGGTCCGCTGTGCATGACTGAAAGAGCAGTACAAACCCAATTTATTTTATTTCACTGAATTTAATAGTGATTTTCTTCAAGTAATTATTTTGTGTACATTTTCTGTGCATTTAAAAACAGTGTGTGTGTGTGTGTGTGTGTATGGATACAGCATGGATCGGGAGAAAAGTGGTGACCTGTCTGAACGGTTTCTACTGCCGTCATGTGACAATCTATGGAACGATTGTGTGAAAGATTATATGTCCAAAGAGTGCTGATATCTGAAATGTTTGTGGACCTTATGTCCTAGTACAGAGATTACTAAAGACTATGTCCTAACCAAACAGGATTGAATATTTGTCTTAGCTATGACATAGATCAGTTGACTCTGTTAGAATAAATACTACTGAATTAAATGTAACAGCAGGTTGGCCTAGGAGCTTCTTGTGAGTGATGACAGTGACTTCTGCTGGCAAAACTACAAATAATGTTTCTTCAGTAAATTTTCTTTAGATCAACTTCACTTCTGCCTCCTTGTCTTCATTCACCATAACAGGTCTATGGGTCTTAACTGTAAATCCCCTTACACACATCTGTGTGTATTTAAGTGGGTGTGTTTGTGCGCAAGGCAGAGGGCAGCTCTAGCACACTGTTATGGACCATTAACAGTGATTAATAGGTTTACAAGCTTTCCCATGATCTCCACTGACTTGTTGAAGAGAGCGCTCACCTATGAGCCAGTGGAGAAAGTGACCACAGCTTCTCATTATTCCCAAAATAAAGATACAAGAAACTAACACAACAATCAACATTTTATTTAAGTAGTAAGTATAAAAGACACAGCTTACTTTCTCATTTCTTACTTTTAGATCTAATTTATAACATTATTATTTAACTCAGCTTATTTTCTTTAACAATTGTGAGCATAAAAAAGATTAAATATTTCCTAAACAGATCTAAAAAATCATAAGACAATCTATTTAGGAATTATTTAATTTTGTTTGTTGGTTTTAAAAATAGTTAATAAACACTTGATGAACCTACTTCAGTTTCTTATTCCTCTAATCTCGTGGAGGTACAATACTTCAGCGTATTTACATGTGCAGCAGGACACTGCCTTTTCCTTACTGCAAAAATATACATGTGTGAATCACTTTCATTAGGAAATAATTCCATTTAGAAAGAGCGAGGTGTTTTATTCTGTCTTGTTGAAGAAATATTTTTTCTAATCCTCCATTATAAGAACCACCTGTGTAAATGCAGCTCTGTGAGGCTGGACAGTCCACATGCAGTAGGAGAAAACCAACAGGAACAGCCCTGCCTGGGTACAGTACAGTAATGTACACAGTAAAGCCACAATCAAATCAATACAAAAATATGAAGAATTATAGGTGGGATAAAAGGAAAAAAGAAAGATATCACTAAATGCTAGTGTCCATACTATCAAAGTGAAACTTTTGGATGTTTGTTTGTTTTTTTTGTAGAAATGTTTTGGCTCATGTTATTGTAGAAGCATCTAATGTGCGTGTGCAGAACAGTCTCAACAAGAGCACATTTATTTACACATTTATGAGGCACATTTATGTGATTGTTTTTCTTAGTATTGTGTATGTCCCTCTGTTGCTTCAAGGGCAGTCTGTACTTCAATTTGTGTGAAACCTGATGATCCATTTTATCGGTGTCATTTTAGAATGATTTGAAAACCATCCACTGTACTTTGAAGCAAACAAGGAAACCTGACAAAGGACAAATGAACAAAAAAGAGAAATCTTTATTCAACAATTTTTTTCAATCTGTTTTTCCAATTTTACTAAAAAAAGAAATTATATTTTAAAATGCAAATAGATTTAAGAAATAGAAACTACTACAATGTACTAGTGATTTGCATTCTTATACTACTTTTACATTCGTACTATTTTTACCTAAAATCTGTCAACGTGCCAATTACCCATATGTACCACAGAAATACATATTCTTTGGTCTTGTAGACGAAAATATGTCAACAGTGTAACTGTAATTTTGCATGAAAGACAAAAAATGGTTTTATCAACTTATGGCACATTTATGTTCACTCACTGCAGAGTCTGACACATGAATGCTGTTATATGGATCATTACAGCTGCCGTCAGTACAATCCACATACTACAGAAGATCCACTTACTAAACAAGTCATCTTGGGATAAAAATAAATGAAATAGCTATTAAGTGTCACAGGGGATTTTTCCTTGACTATGAATCGTCTGAGGGCCGGCAGACCCCAAAACTAAGTTTTGTGTAAATCTGATGTTCCCACATAATGCACATATAAATATTCAGAAAAGTTTCTTAATTTCCTGTGTGGCCACACACAACTGCAAAGACTTTTAGATTTGAAGCTACTAAACCTGATACATTTAATCTACCGAGATTTGATTTGTTTTTCTTGTTTTAACAAGCGGCTGTGATTGGAATGGCATACTGCTTACTCTTAACGTGACCTTATTTTAGCTTACTGTGTGTGGTATGCAAGTACCAAATACACACCACACAGGTACTGTATCCTACAAAAGCAATAAACCTGACTTTTCACTTCTAGTGTGACAGAAGTCATCACAGATGTGTAATTACATTTTTAACATTTATATAACTATTTGATTAGATTGCCAAGACAATTCTTCTTCTACTTTTACTTTACTTTACAACATCACTAACAAGATGCCACTTACTTGTAAAAAACATTAAGCATGCTACGGTTTAATATGTTATTTGTGGACTAAAATGCTTACTGTTTTTACTTTCTATATTAAAATAGTACACAGTATACAATGAACTAGAATATAAAATAAGCTAAAAGTTAATTCTGAAAACAGCTATGAACCAATTCAAATACGATAAAGGATGAATTAAGATGCACAACCATTTTAAAAGTTTTTAAGATGGCTAAACTATATACATTACCCATAGTACTTGTTACATTTGCCACAAATCCAAAATAATAAATTTCCAATCCAAAATAATACATTCACTTAAATATTTAAAGTAATATTTTACAAACTAAAAATAATAATTGAAAAGGTATTGGACAGTGACATTAAAAACAAGACAGGAAATTATTGGTGAGAAAGAGGGGAAATGGGGGATGTGGGATTTGTTTTGCCCATAGCTCTGTGAGGTTCAATTTGAATAACTAAATTAAAAGAAATCTTTTCATGTCCAAACTAGCTTAACAATGTGATCCCAAGTGAAACAGGTTATTCAACAAGTAAAACAAAAATGTAGGATGGGACTTTGGATTTTATCCATTGCAGATTTTAGACTGTAAAAGGTTTAAAAGATTTACATGTGGAGAGAAGATTAAAAATAATGTAAATTTTGTGGAAAAAAGGTAGATCTTATAACATATTCTTGAACAGTTCTGAAGACAAACATTTACCCCCATTTTAACACAGTCCAATTAATTCCCAGTTATACAAAGAACACAGATTTATACAAGTTAACAAACTTAAAGTTAAATAAAGTTACATTTGTTTTCAAGTTTAATTTAGCAGAAAAAAAAATATGTACTAAATGTAGTATTCTGACAGTGACGGTAAGACCAGGAGTTCATGCTGAGGGCAAAATGAACTTCATGTCAGAACAAATGACTGTTCCTCCCTCTGATGTTAAATCATACAATGCATAATACAAAACTTCTCAGTGTGGCTCAGATGTGTTTTTGGTATTTGTGTGTAAAATGTATTTGAATGGCACATAGTAATCAATAAATCTATGTGATTTTATATAATATTAACCACTATGTATGTGCATAGCTTATATGTAAATGCTAAGGATCACTAATATCCTCTTTGCTAAGCATAAAATGTGGTTGTGTCTGCTTGAGAGCTACACTTTTTTTGCAAATGTGTAGACATGATGAATTCTATCATGGCAAAGTTCAGCAATTAGCCTTCCATTTAAAGAGGTTTGAGCCCTCCAACATAAATTGTTGAATTTATGGCTTCACTCCAACAGTCTGATGTGTCAAACTGAACTGAAAGAGTCAGCAGATCTCACTGGGAATTCACAGATCTGTTGAAAGTCACAAATACCCAAAAAAATACCATTCCTGATATGTGCACTTTTGTTTTGATAACACATCTAGAATGTTTGTATCTGTACTTTTCCCTCAACTGCTCAACTTGAAAACTTACTCATACAATAGATGTTCTTCCTATGCTGGATATAAATCTATTACTTTAACCTGTTAAACTATTGCACACTCTGTGAATATTTAGTTGCCACAACACAGGGAGTGTTTAGCTACTGTTTTTAAGCGACTAGGTGAGATGTTTATTGTTAATAATGGCTTAGTCAATGTTTTTTACTTAAATACAGTTTAGAGTAAAGTGTGAGTAATTTTATTAAACAACTGCTTATACTGTGATCCTGAAAAGATGCTTGAGGTACATATAAAATATATGGATGTTTAATGTGCATAACAAAATAACAAGTGGCATTTAAATAAAGCCCCTTTTAATTTTTAGAAAAGTTGTATAAACCTGAATGACTTGGGACGAGGTGGTTAAAAATAAAACAAAATAGGTCAAAGTAGTTTTAAAAAAATGTCTGTTTGCAGCTGCCATTTGGTTTGATAGCTTGTTATTTAGCGACAATGTCATTCAGAGTGTACAAGTGTACAGAAATATGTATTTTGGCTTGTAAATATATTTATCTTAAATATTGCTGGGTGGAAATGAAATCTTTCTGGGATCTAAAACATCATAAATAGGTGGGTCTTTATAATATTCACATCTAGTAGCTTTTTTCTTGAAAATATTCCTATAATTAAAACATGTTAGTCATTGCTTTTTTAAATCACTAATCATTGATCAACAAAAGATAAATATAGCAGAGTCATTTGTTATAGTTATGTGGTGGTAAATATTTTTTGATTGCATGTTATTAATTTTGTGGTGTGTGGCGATTGGTGTTCTCTGCTCAATGACAGGAAACATTGATCGCTTGATTGCTTGTTCACCTGTTTGCGGGAGGGCGCTGCTCAAAAATACAGAGACACTAGTGGAGAAGCAGCAGCTCCGTGTCCTGTGTTCATTAAACATTCACATCTGCCCTCATCAGGTGGTGAGGGCGCTACAGTTCCACCTAGAAGAGAAGACTGTTTAAAAGAGGCAGGGCAAAGTTTGGCTTTTACATAGCCAGACATAATTTAAAAGCCAGATGAAGCAGAATTCCGTGACGTCTGTTGGTATGATGCACTAGAATTGCATCAGTCAGTCACACTGCATCTGTGTGAAGATGATGATACGCTTAATAAGGGAACTGGCGGACTGTGTGTGCAGGTAAGTGAGGCCCACGGCAGCTGATTGGACTAACAAAAGTTTTTGATATTCTGATTACACTTTATTTTAACGCATCCTTGTTATCAGGAGTGTCCCTGGATGATGAATACAAATTTTGTGCAAACCGGACATACAACCTAAGAGGAGTTCAAAAAAGTAGGTGTTTCAAAATAACTCAAACTGGCGGACAAGAAGTACAGTTGCCTATGACAAATTTGGCATCATAGCACTCAAAATAAGCCAGGGAATCTATGAAGATAATTATAACAATAAGGCAAACTAATCAAAAGTTATAAGCAGTTTCATAAATTGTGTTACAACCTTTGACCACCGGGGTTTAGCGGCAACTAAAATATGGCTTATTCATGATGTTATGAGGTTGCTAGTGGTAGCTAAATGGTTGCTAGGTTGTGGCCAGGAAGTTGGAAGGGCAATACCTAAAGCTCACTGACACCCCGAGTCAAATAAGCCCCTTTCTCTACAATGTTCTAATGCAGAGGTATGGCTTATTAAATTAATTCCATGGTTGCTAAATTGTTGTACAGTAAATTGTTGCTAGAGTGTAGCTAGACAGTTAACAGAGTAAAACCAACAGACGGATATGTGTGAACAGCCAACTTCCATTTCTCTATGATGTTATGGTGCTGAGATATAGCATATTCATGTTTCTAGAATGCTCTAAATGGTTGCTAGGGTATGGCTGGACAGTTTCCATGGTAATAATTAAAGACTACTTGCCAGTCTGAGTCAAAAGAGGCCATTCACTTGTGCTTACGATGTTCTGATGTTTTTTAATTTTGACCTTTTTAAATGGAACTCAATGGGGTGGTTGTTAGGGTACTGTAACTGGTTGCTAGGGTGTGGCTATGAAGTTGAAATGTCACCATTTGTTGCTGCTTACTAAGCCGAGCGACATGATCCCATCTCTGAGTCTCTTTAACATTCTGATGCTGAGCTATAGTGTCAAAATCAGCCCAATGTTAAATCTATGTAATTTTTCACCCACTTTTTCATACGCGTTAAAAACGCTGTACACCTGATCACTTAAAAAAAAAACTTAGCACACCTCTCCTCAATAAGCCAGTTGATTTGACCTCTCATTTATGGGTCTATGACAAACCGTGTGATGAGTTACGTACCAACGTTTTGTTTAGAAAAAGAAGTATTCAGAAGAGTAATAGTGTTGCTTTACTTCGCAAGCACCACTAATAATAAGCACCACTCATTAGTTTAAAAAGAAAACTAATGGATACGATAGGGATCTATCTAAACATTTCTTGGCAATGAAGACAATTATTAGCACACTGGTATTCTGGTGTCATTTGTCTAGAGTTATTACCTTCCTGGACATAACAGCAGAAATGGGTTGAAGATGTAGAGAAGTAAAAGTGCTTCTAGTGGGATGTTGGAGGATTTTTCAATAGAAGTGAGTCATAGAAATGGAAGATCTTGTACGATATTGTAGAGTGAAAGCAGTCAATACTCTTAGGATTTCTATTCGCTTATATTAAATGGTAACCTGGGTGTCAGCTAGGCACTTCCGGTTGTGTCTGAACTACTCACCACTGTGAATGTACTGGATGGTTTTCACAGTGGCACGAAGGGACAACACAAAATACTTGAATATATACATTTCTTTTGTATATATTCCACTTTCTTTTGTCATACGTTCAGTCGAGTGTTGATCCTGGCAGGAGGTAATATATTAACGTCATCAGGCTGCAGCAGACTATGTGTTGACTATGTCAGCAAATGAAAGCAAACTAACCACTTTAATGTATAAACAAAGTTTACTTGCCAATATAAATTACATACATTAGCCTTGTTTTGTAGTGGAAGTCATAACACAATCCTATTTAAATACTTTAAAAATTGAGGAAGGTTGTATGCCCATTTTTACAGAACTTTACAGGTCCTTTTCCTTCTGTTTTACTGACTGGTGCGTCGTGTTTATTTTTGAAATTTAAACATTTAAAACATCCACGAGGCAGCCAACAATTGCCCTACTACTAAAGCTTAAACAAATCTATAATGGACTTAACTGGTCTTCAAGCCTTGTCTAGCTGAACACCATGAAAACCATCTGAAGACCAGCTGGGTCAGGCTGGAAGATCATCTTTAAAAGGCATAAACTTGCTACCCCTAATGCTAATGATTTAAGTTGAACAATGGCATCTTGTCTGTCAGTGGACATCTTCTCAAGGCTGTCCAGCAGGGGTCAGGACCGCGGGATTGTGTGTCTACTGCTTCTCTGATAATAAGCAAAATAATGAGTAGACATTCGGAGCATCATTTAGCTGTTAGCAATCAAATCATGCAGAGGGAAGCAGAAAATGAACACACTTCCTTTGAAATTGACCAATTTATATTACCCAACAGAAAAAAATTGTGATCCCATCTAGAAGAGGCAAAATTACTGAAGGCAACAAGCCGCATGAAATACTAATCCCTGGGAAAGTTCTTTGTCAATGACAGATGACTCACAAAGCAATTTAGCATCCATTAGTGAATGTGATGTTTAGCTCTTGCCTTAACTGCTTGGAAGTTTCTAATCTGCCTAGAAAGACCTTTATCAGTTGGTTCAGGTGTGTTTGATTGTGGTTGCAGCTAAACTCAGCAGGACATTGGCCCTCTAGGAGCGGGATTGGGCACTTTTCCTTGTTCGTTTGACTATCTTTAATTGTCATTATCTTATAATATTAAGTCAAACCTATGATGTTAGTAAAACCATATTTCATAAACAGTTGGAGTTGGAGCTATGACCTAGTGGTTAGAGTATGTGCTGTGTGCCTTCTAATGCATAATGGGTTGTAATGCTCCATATTATTATATGTTATGAGTTATGTGTGGCAGTTTGGAACATTTCATGTATTCACCTCCTTTATGTTACCCTTTTTTCATGTGAATAAAAACACCCCACATAACAAAACTCTTGATAATCTAAGTCCAGTCATTTGGCCCTTCAGTTATGGAATGAAGTTCATTAGGTAGTTTGCTGATTACTTTAAATGGTCTACGGTCTACTTCAAATAGTCTACTTCAGTTGGGTTTTGCTTTTGAATAGGTCTAATTGTGTAAATGTGATTTGTAAGATTTACAAATGTTCCAAAAAGCTTTCCATTTTACAAATGAACTGTACAGTAAGTATGAAGCTTTATTTGAGACTTTGTGTGTCTCAAATTACATTTACATTTATTCATTTGGCAGACGCTTTACAGTAAATTCAAGGTATACATTTTATCAGTACTTGCATTCCCTACCAGTTGAGCTACAGGAAGACGCACTTTATTTCGATAGTCCACTTTAGGTTCTACTAACTATAAGTAACTTTGCAACTACTGGTCAACTACAGCTACAAATAGAGTTTTAGTAGACTGTCTGCTTAATCTCCTAACACGTTTTTGTCATGGACATTATACAGGTGCTGGTCATATAATTAGAATATCATCAAAAAGTTAATTTCACTAATTCCATTCAAAAAGTGAAATTTGTATAATGTATACATTCATTCCACACAGACTGATATATTTCAAGTGTTTATTTCTTTTAATTTTGATGATTATAACTGACAACTAATGAAAATCCCAAATTCAGTATCTCAGAAAATTAGAATATTGTGAAAAGGTTTAATATTGAAGACACCTGGTGCCACACTCTAATCAGCTAATTAACTCAAAACACCTGCAAAGGCCTTTAAATGGTCTCTCAGTCTAGTTCTGTAGGCTACACAA
>JAZGTK010011148.1:0-15844 GCA_036877625.1 Ambastaia sidthimunki | reverse complement strand
TTGTCATGTCCAGTAAAAGACAGAGCCCATCAGTAGTGCGGAGAGTCCTGATGGGCACGCTTTCTAAAACCTCTCACCAGTCATCCCTTCTTTTCTTTGATTGTGTTGTTTTATTTCAGGGCTCATCGACTCCGGCACAGGCATTGGTGGACTCGGGAGCTGAGGGGAACTTTATCGATGCCCAGTTTGCCGCCAGGTGGGGCATTCCTGCCGTCCCACTCTCTGAGCCCCTACCTGCCTGGTCTTTGGCTGACCGACCCCTCGCCACCATGACCAACTGTGTAGGGCATCCCTGGTGGCAGCTTTTTGTTAGGCCCAGAGATTGGTACCAGTAGTAACAATACTTTAATAATTGCTGATAAATTATTTTTGTTAATAGTTCATTATAATGAGATGGTGTTTTCCCCACAAAAGAGTAAAAAGTGCAACTGTTTGAAGAGATGTACAGAGATGAGGGGAAAATGACTAAGTTATTTTTATTTTGCTTTCTAAAAATATTGTTAATTTGAGATCTTCATAAAAGGCACAAGGTAACATCCTTTCCTTGTTTAAACAGAATCTTAAAAGATATAATAAAACATTGACTGTGACAATCTAAAGACATAACTAAAACAGGAGTTAGAGTTGCTTTAAAGGAAACTTCAGAGTAAGAGCTAAATCACTATTTTACACAGAGTAAGATTATTTACTGTACTTGACAATATCTCTTGTTGCAGATAAAAGAGCACTGATTGCTGCCTATTATCCAGGAAGACAGGATAATCTCAAATAAAATGTGGGCCTATGTATATTTGTCTTGCCTTTTATTCGGAAAGATTAATAAAAAAATGGTGCATTATAATTCTATCCCATGCAGCTCTGTCACTAGGTTGGTCCAAGTACACTAGCTGGAGGTTATCAACTGGCACCACCACCACAGGGGTCTGCTGTATAGTATGGCTCATGCAGTAATTTTACAGGCAGTGTCAGGTGCAGCCCTTAAAATTTTTATACTCAGTCCTTTGTTCTGTGCCGTGTGGGTTTCCGGGGCAAGGAGCAAAACAACATAGTTATCCAATAAACTCTATAATATAGAAAATCCAAGGGAGACAGACAAGGGAGACAGACAAGGGAGACAGACAAGGGAGACAGACAAGGGAGACAGACAAGGGAGACAGGAACACCCAACTTAACGTACACATTTACTAACTAAACCTGGACAAAGAACGCTAGACAGAAACAAACTTAAATAGCACACTAATCAAACAATGGCAGGTGATGGAGATTAACTAAATAAGAACAGGAAATCCATAAATGGTCGAAGACATGGGGAAAACCAAATAGACAGAACACGGGGGTGATACAGACAAAAACATGGGGAAAACCAAATAAACAGTTAATGGGGGATGTAACATCTCTCTCTTCAGTTGCCCAAATGTCATTTTAATGCATAATCTTCCCGAATAGAGCTGTATTGTAACAGGTTTTTGGGCCAGGGTATAGGTCAGGGAATGCTATCGTTAAATACTTTCTGCAGACATAGACAGAGTTCTATTATAAGCACTGTAATGAAAATATCTGTTCAGTTATGCCTAGCATAAGTGTTTTTAATACAGTAAGCTTGACATTATTTTCTCTTAGCACATCCAAATAATGTGTATAAACGTCACTCTGAAGATTTGTGCGTCATGCACAGATCCAGGTCATTTTGCTTCTTTGTTGGTGATATGACACAACAAATCAGATACTGTATAGAAACTTTTAGTCTTTAACGTATTGATTCATTTCAGTTTTGCTTAATATAGTATTACTAGTCTGAAATATTAACATCTGGAATATTATTGTTATAATTATTTTTTTTTGTCTGCACAATTTACAGATTCAGTTTACAAAATCACCACCTTCATTGAGGCCTCATGGGGCCTTTATAAAAATGTGGGTGAAGTCTATAGCACCTTGGGAAGCCCAGCAAACACATAAGGAATTGTTATTTGCATGGTCATAATTGTATGATCTTCTATAACATTTATGGAATATGTGAAAAAATTCAGTGTTATAGGCTGGTATCTTTATAGACTTATCAGAAAAAAATGCTTCAGTGCCAGGTATACTTTGCAAACAATTCCACACAATCTCCAACAGTGTAGAAGAATGCACACTGTATGTGCTGACTGAGGGTGAAATAAGTATGATTTCAATGAGACAATCTTTCAATATGAAGGGCCAACAAATTATTCAGGTAAATAATTTACTCACGAGAAATTAACATCTCTCGAATCATTCTGTATTACACATTAATTTTAAAAAGTTCTTTGTAATAACCGATGACCTCCACAACAAGCTGAGCTCATAAAAATGAAGCAGACATGATTGTGACACATCCGTAATATTTATGTGAAGCAAGCCGCTCCGGAGCATTTTAAGGACCTGTTGCTATGACAGCAACTCCAGGATTAGCGTTTGAAAGAACCAAATCCCAGATCATGTCAAATCATTAACAATAAAACCTAGCTGAGTAATACAAATATGAAGAATGGACCCCAGGCTTTAATGACAGACACATTATTCTGCAGTTAGGTTGTTGAAACTATAGAATACATATTTAACATGAGGTTAGCATGTTTTAACATTACTTATCATAATACAAGCATATATTAGCATGACACTAAAACATTTGAACATGATGCGAAGACGCTTTAACATGATAATAGCATGTTCGATGTTAACATGTTTAACATGACCGTAGCATGATTTAGTATTAATTAGCATGATGCTAGCACATTTTTACATTATGCTAGCATGATTTAGCATGTTTGTCAAGCCAACATAATAAGACATTAGCAGAACTCCTAGTAGCCGTCCGCATTCACACACAAGTGAAGTCTGTGATGCGTCGTTATTGGGGTAAAACCGAAGATTCCTATTGGCTGAGAAGAAAGCGGCACGTCTTTTGATTTGCTCATCGTCTCTCACAGCCTGTCTCCTTGTTCTCAGTTCATCAAGTTTGGTTGCGCTGTGTAGGAGTTCATGTCAGAGTTTGAGAAGCGTAATAAACTCGCGCCTTCACTCACTATGAGCGGTAAGTTCACTTTATAGTGTGCGCTTTCAGCCTTTTCCTATAAGGGAGTCGTTATATAAATATATATATATAACTGCTGTAACACGATATTATTTATCTAGTCAAACAGTGACATCGACCCCCACTCACACGTACACAAGTCAGAATCATGTTGTTCATTTGTTTCTGTTAATGATTATCTTTAACGGTGTTCGTCTGAATCGACTACAGGGTCTTTAAATACAATGGTTAAATGAAGCTGATTATTTTGCGCTGAATCTTCAGCTGGCTTTGAAAAAAGTTGTGAAAGTTGAGTTGTTTATTGCAGTACATTGAGTTATATAAAGTATATGTCAGAGTCAGAGTGAGAGTGAGTAGAATGCTGTTGAAGTTGTTTTAGTGAGTGAATATTGCCACTAAGCTTGTGTCCGGATCAGATAATGAAGTCATTTCATCTCTGTGAGTAAAGTGCCCGCTGCTGTTGTTTACTCGTGTTACAGTGGTTTCATGTTGTTTATTTTGCGTTTGTGTTTACTGTGTGCCAGATCAACAGCAGAATGAAATGGCCGCGCCGGTGGAAAACGACACGAGCTTCATTCAGAAGAGAAACTCCAGCTCAGCTCAGGCGAGTCTCACTTACATTAAATGTACACTTCACACTTTGTGTGTTTGAAGAACTCAACACTGTCTGTTTGCCTGCCCTGCACCCTTCCTGTCTTGTAAAAGTGCATGTAGTGAGTTGGATCTGGACATGTTTGATTGTCACTTCCTGCTTCAGCAGGTTAACAGTGAACTGACTGTGGGAGGGAAATGGGTGTATCACTGAAAAAATACAACTAGCATTTTCAATACATCACAGCATGGTACACTTCACACTCTAACCTTTTCACAAGCAAGGAAACAAACAATAAAAATAAAATTAAATGCTATAAACTACAAATGTTGTAAACTATAAAAAGTCATTTTTAATGATTTTCCAATGATGTCTACAATTATAATGCCATTAAATTATAAATGTATAAACATTTTAAGTTAAAGTTAATAAAAATATTAAAAGAAAGTTAATTGCGTGATTTACTGCATAAATCCTAACATTTAGATTACAGGTATAGGGTTCATTCTTCAGATTTGTTACTGTTCTGTTGCCTTCTGTCCTGATGATGTGATGTCTACCTCAGTTTTCTTTTATAATCTCCCCATTTTATTTATACTTGTACCCAATTTTAAACAGCTGATTGGAAACATCGAACTTTTTCCACACTCCTGTGTTAGATTTGCTTCTTCAAGGAGTTCATTGCGTCAGTGGACAGCTCTCTCATTGTGGCCATGTTTCCTTTTAATTATCAGAGTCCACCTGCCTCTGTAAAGGGGGGGAGGGGGGATTCTTCCATCATTTACTCTCCATCATATCATTCCAAACCTGTATGACTTTATGCATTTGAGTAATTCAAAAGAACATATGATAAGATAAATATGTTGGGAACCAAACAACTGTGGCATCTATTGACTTCCATTGCATGGACACAAAACCACTCAGACTTTTTTTTAAAGTATCTTTTTTGTGTTGCACAAAATTAAAACAGTCATATCATATAATTTTCATTTTGGATGAACTACCCCTTTAAGAGATATGTGCTCTTATTTAACTGCACACTGTTTTATTTATTTTTACACTTGTGCCGGTATTTGTATTAGAAATCCAAGTTACCAGCTGATTCCATAATTTTACCTCTACTTGGAAAAAATGCCATTTATTGAAGTAATAGTTTAGTTTCATATCTGTGATTTTATTTTGTAATCTGAATTTTGAGTTGGGTTGCTTCAAACAGTTACTTCCAACATAGACATTGATTGCTTTATTTGACTGGCTATTCAAAATGCTAAACTAAAACTGTACCTTTTCAGATGTTTATTGATATGATGAGGCAACAAGGTAAGCAAAGTAGGCAGGCAACAGGCATGCAGGAGAGGCATGCAAACAAAAATGATTAGTAAAATAATTGTTTATTATATAGATTTATGTATTTACCTGCTGAAGGTGTGAAGCCACATGTGTACAGGGCTTGAGTGAGGTGTTGACAAATTACATTAAATCATTTACGTGCACTGTGTCATTTTCTGGCAATAAGTCACTGCTCCAGGTTTACAAAGAGTTTTTCCTGTTTTCAGTGTCCTGATGTGTTACAGAGGAGCAGTTTGATGTCATAACAGCACAGACTGTCATCTTTACATGTTTTCCTCTGTAGGACTCACAGCAGCCGTCTCCTTTGGCTCTGTTGGCTGCCACCTGCAGTAGGATTGATGAAACCGATGCAGGTGAACAGCAGCAACGGCAAACTCAGATGCAAGACATGCAGATAAACCTGCAGCAGCCGCAGCTCTCACACGCTGCTAATGGCTGGCACGTCAGCACCACCGCTCCCACAGTGGCCCCCGATGATAAAGTCAGACAGACAGCATCCACTGGTGCAACCGTACAGCAGCCGCAGCTTGTGATGACATCCTCACAAAACCTACAGGGTCAGCAGGTGTTAACTTCCCTTTCTGGCGTCATGCCAAACATCCAGTATCAGGTGCTTCCACAATTTCAGACCGTAGATGGTCGGCAGCTGCAGTTCATGCAGACGCCTCAGGATGTGTCAGCCGCAGCAGCAGGGCAATTTCAGCTTGTGTCCTCACCCAACGGTAACCAGCAGCTCATTGCTACTTCCATCAACCGAGCCGCAGGTGCGGGAAACATCTTAACCCTTCCGGGCCTGTTTCAACAAGCCATACCTGTACAGAACATCAGTCTGGGTAATACTGTCCCTTTAAATGCCAACATCACTCTTCTTCCTGTTGGTTCTGCTGCTGGTGCAGAAAGTGCTGTAAGCATTGGAGGAACATTAGGAACTTCTCAACAGCTGCTCCAGAATGTTTCATCGTCTTCCCCAATGGAGTACTGCTCCACTTCCAGCGGCACACAGACAATGGCCACATCTACTGGCACTTCACTAACCCAGAGCACCAAAGGGGAGATGGGGAAACCTTTTCAGAGCATGTCTGGTATCAGAGAAAGCCAAAAATCGCCTCAGACTCAAATCCTTATCCAGCCACAGCAGGTCCTGCAGGTTGTCCAGCCCAGCACTGTCTCGGCCAATGGTCAGGTTTTCGCAACACAAACGTTGTCTCAGGATGGAGTTCAGAACGTTCAGATCCAGACTATTGCAAACGGAAGCCCTATCCTGATTCGTACTGTAGGTCCAAATGGCCAGATCAGCTGGCAGACCCTTCAGCTGCAAAGCCCTGCTAATGCACAGATTGCGCTGGCACCGCTAGCACAGGCCGGTACAACAGGAACTTTGCAGCTGTCTGGCTTGCAGACCATCAACCTGAACACGCTTGGCAACACAGGGCTGCAGATGCACCAGCTGCAGGGCGTTCCCATCACTAACACTACAGGTTTGTCAGCTTCTCTTCTTTTGAATCTCGTGCTGAAACAGTTTAGTTTAAAAAGTAAATGATTAACCCCTTACACCTATATCTGCAGGCACTGAAATTATTTGTTAATTATTCAGATAGTCCTGTCATGTACAGATCAAGTGATAGGGTAAGTGTACCCATTTAGCCCACTAAAATCTAAGTTCACGTATTTGTCATAGATATTTCGATGGTTTATAAACAATCATTTGTTAAAATGAAGGATTAATCTCTCATTTGAAAGTATATTCATTTACTTATGTATATTCATGCATATTTTAAAAAACAGATTAAAGAAATTCTGTAAATAAAGTCGAAAGTCTGGCATGGGCTTAATTGGTACTGAAGTTCCATTTAAGACCATTTGTGTTCCAAATAAGCCCACAACCACAATTATTGACACAAAAATAAAAAAAATAATTTTTTTCAGGTAGTAAAAATATATTTATTCAGTAACATGTTGTACACAATTTATTTTTTGAACTTGCATTTAATGTTTGGCTTATAACAATGAACCACCACAAACATGACCAAGTAGGCCTTAAACTAATTTTCATTGATTTCAGTATTTAACATTTCATTTAATATTGACAAAATGTAATTAAATATTGACAAAATAAAAAATGTATTTGTTTCTAAAAGTAGTAAATTACATTACAGTGCATCAACAATATCTTTGAAATAAACATAAAGTAGGCCTACACATTGGTAAACAGGTTACTGATCGGCCACTTTCATTTCTTTTAGCTTTCTTTTGTAAAGACTAAGTTACAAAAAACTACATAACAAAAAGCACTTCGCAGTATGTCATGTGCTATGTAGTCTAGTTAATGATGTCAGGGAGATAGCATAATCACTGAATTACAGAAAAAATGTACCAAACATCATACTGCATACATCAGCAATTTCCTATTTAAATACATTAGATGGGCTTAAATGGAGCATACTGGGCTTAAATAGTTCTACAGTGATTACTGAGGAAATAAAGATATATTCACACCAAAATAAAAAATATATATTTTTTATGTTTGGAACATATTATGCTTTTAACTTGATTTCATATTTTTTTTTTGTGAAAATAAAGTGAAAATATTTAACTCACCCGAACCATTTATTGTGCTTTAATTAATATATTGATGGGTTAGGGTTAGGGTTAGTTGAAATGCATCAGAAAACATTTAGTTCATACACTTAATATTTCTAATACTCCAGTCGCGTTGTGCATATCATGACTACTGATTTGACCATGTGATCGGCTCACTATGCCAACTAGCAAAACTCATCTTTCCAAATAAAATCAAATAGTTCAAATTAACTAAGAACAACTTCATAATGCACAAAAAACAAATAATGAATCTCTTAAATTACATATGGATGTACTTTGCATTATTTTTTCTGAGGGGTCCCAAAACAAGTGAGTCCCCTTGAGACAGCATGAATATGGTTGGGCTTAACTCAACAATGACAAATGTGATTGGTGTTCATAAAATAATAAGTAACACAAGACCGTTTTTTTTTATATTTGAAGTCAAAATTGCAAGTGGGCTTAAATGGTGCCTGGGCTTAATGGGTACACGTACCCTAATGGGTTTAACTGACTTAACTTTTTTTGATCAACGTTTGTCTAGTTAATTGGTTGTTTGGGCAGTCGTGACCTAATGGTTAAAGAGTTAGACTTGTAACCTAAATGGTTGCAGGTTTGATTTCTACTGCTGGCAAGAAACAACCGAGGTGCCTTTGAGAAAGGCACCTTTCCCCCAGCTCCCTGGGCGCTGCAGTGCAGCACACTGCGCCAGGTACAAATTTCAAGCATGGCTTACCATTCCTGACAAATACCTCACTTTCACTTTAATAATGTTGGATCTTGCAGATACAATACTTTGCAAAAATCTTAGGCCACCACCAGCTTTGTTTTAGGTGGGCTTTAATGACTTAATTTTATGTCTTATGTATTTTTGTTAAAAACAAAAAACAGGAAACGAGTACACAAAATTAAGCAAAGAAAAATAAACAATTTTCAAAACTATAACAGCTTATTTAAGCAGTAGTCAGTATTTAGTGTGAACTCTTTTAGTACTAAGTACATCTTGAACTTTTGGGAAAACTGTCATAAAGTGGCCACTAATGGTAATGCCACTGTTTAGGGTTAGGCCTGTTAATGCCACTGTGGTAAAATGAAGTATGTTCTGCTGAAACAGCAAAATCTGTACATTGTTCCAAACTTTTGCCCCCCATTGAGTAAGTTGTGTGTTGGCATGATGTCATTAAATCTAGTTCAATTTATTATTTATTGCTTATGCACATGTAAGTTTAGTGGTGTGTGGAGCTTAATAAAATCCATGTCACAAGATTGTATCAGTATTTTATGTAAACTTCTGGTGTTGAGATCTCGCAAGAAAAGCAAGTAAACCCTCAAATACCTTTATTAACAAGACAAGACAACCCTAACCCTGACAAGACAGAAAAGGTACTTTATGACTATGATTTAGAAATAAACTCTGTTGACAGAAAAATTAGAACAAAACACCATACCCTAACCCTACCCTTAGGATATTGTCAATGCACAAACAATGGTTTTCAAATAAAGAGCACAACTTTAGAAATGTTACTGGATCTAGATCCAGTAATGATGTAAATCATTTCTTTTGTGTCTTGTATCAGAGGTGTGATGTTTAGCATTTCTTCTGCAGGTGAAGTGGGTGGAGATGGTCTGGAGGACAGTTGCAGCGTAATGGATGAGAATGTGGAGAACAGCCCGACACCCACCAGCAGACGTAACCGCAGAGAAGCTTGTACCTGCCCCTACTGCAAAGATGGAGAAGGACGGTACGGATTTACCACACCTGCTTCTGCATGTGCATTTAAATGGACCATTTAGTTTGGTTTAGGGTTCGTAAATTGTTAACGCTTTTAATATAATGACCAGTTATTCAGATATTGTATGGTATTGTTGCAAATTCTTAAGATTTTACAGAATAAGAATATAATTTTCTTTCTATGGGCCATCTCCATGTAAGCTGAAACAGCATAGCTTGCTTAATGATACCTGTCATCTGTCATGTTAAGTGACTAAATGTTGCATAGTCTCAAATATACATACTGTTTTAATATTTTGCCTGGATACATTACATATTCTCATAAACCACTGAGATAGGTATGCGCCTTCACACACAGTGACAGATATTTCTTATGCATATATGTTGTGATGTACTTGTCAATTTAGTCAATTTATATTTGTAAGCCAACAAAAATTTTAGTATTCCTAATTAGTTTTACTAATATACGTCTTATAATGAGAAATAACATTTGCAATAATACCATGTGTTCTGTTGTACATATCATAATTTTTCTGTATTTTTATTTTCATTATATGTAAACTACTTTGAAACAATTGTAGCCCAGTCCAAATAAAAAAGTCACATGTAACGACATCAGTTGGAACTGGCCAAATCCTGTTAAAAATTCATTTCGCTTGTAAGTGGTATATTAAGACTATTCTAATCTGATAAATAGTACATGTAAACAATCAAATTGAAACTTAAAACTGGGACGTTCTGAGCATTTGTAGTGTTGTTTATACAGTATGATTATGACATTTATCGCCAGTGTTGGCGCTCTCACCATTGTGTTTGATGGTGTAAGCGTTCATAACTGTGTCATAAATGACTATGGTGTCATTCTAAAATCCACACATCATCTGAGAAGTTCAGCAGATCAAATCTGTCCCACTTTTTTGCTTTAGAATTTCATTCACACACCTTATTTTGGGTGTGGGAAGAGATTTTTACTGCCGATAAATATAAGCAGCAAGGCGCAAAGCGTAATGGTGGATAGACTTTAGTTGTGACTAAATCCAAGTCATTTTATAGTTGTCAGTAAATTGTTCTGTCATGACCTTTAAACTGCATGGTTTTTTCACAATATTTCAACAAAAAAGTACATCCCTTTTTAAATGTGCCTCTTGTTACAGCAATGACCCGAGTAAGAAAAAGCAGCATATCTGCCATATTCCTGGATGTGGGAAGGTATATGGCAAAACATCTCATTTGCGAGCACACCTGCGCTGGCACACTGGAGAGAGACCCTTCGTTTGCTCCTGGTCCTTCTGTGGGAAACGTTTTACACGCTCTGATGAGCTGCAGCGGCACAAAAGAACACACACAGGTGAGACAAACTCTGATGGTAAGCACTGTAGCCGATCTGTATGCTTGTGAAGTCTTTAAGAGCATTGATAATGTAGTAAACAACACCGACTCGTCCCTTACACAGTATAGTGAATGTGACATTAGAGAAAAATGTGCATTAAGGTGAACATCATGCAGTAAGCATGGCACTAATTTAGCTTGACTATGCGCCTAATAGTGCTCATTTATCTAGGTTACCATTAGTTCGAGCGGCCATGTAAAGTGACTCACATTAGGGTTAGGGTTAGGGTTATTTAAATGATAAACCATGTTTATGGTCGTTGTATGATAGGCAATTGTCTGCCTGCAGTTTATAAGTCACCTTTTGAGGTAATCTTTTACCCTCTCAAAATGATAGCACACTTTGGATTTCCTGCCCAGCATAATTACCACATGAACCATCGTGTTAACAATCTGTCCCTCACAGACTGCATCATTTCATCACTATATGTTGAGCGTATAATATAACCCTATATAAAGCGCTTTTACAATTTTGCACTGCTGCAAATAGAGATGCTAACAAGTACTTGATGATTGAGTTATTGTTGATAATAGTTTAATTGATAAAACTTAGAGATTGTCGATTAAGCAAGGTCATACATGTGACTTCGGCTCATGCGCGAAACATCTAAAATGAAGGACATTATCGGAGTATTCTGAAACTGTGGCTACACCGCAACAGCTTAATGTTGTTCACACTGAACGTGACAAGGTGTCCGAATTAATTATTATTAAATAGTTAAATAATTATAAGTTATTTATAATAAATGAAATAACATTTATGAATATTACGATTAATGGAATGATGACTGAATAGATTTTAAAATTCAGAAATAAATGCGTTAAAAATGACCTGCCATTACATCTGAAGATTATCTGATAAAAAACTTTTGAGGGAAGCAATGATGATATCTACAAAGAAGAGGAAGATATACATTTGTTTAACCTTAACCTTAATACCAAGAGACATTTAGACATTTAACTGGGCTGTTGACAGGTACTGTATACAATTAGCAGGTACTGTTAAATGTACTGTTTACATTTAACAGGTACTGTATAAAACCATTCCATACCAAAAGGAAATGATGAAAGGAGAGGAAATAGAAAATGTTTTAATACCACCATAAAAAGTACATTAGCATAAATTACAGAAATGATAATTAAATGAATGTATTTCTGAGTTGTACTTTGTTTGGGGTTTATATAAAAAAGCAATATCAACAAATATGTCTCTAAACTGCAGTACGCAAGCAGCTGTAACAAACGCAGCCAGTGTGAATGGACCTAAACTGATATCATCACACTCAGCTTTTTACCGCTTATCTGGCTGAAGGCATAAAAGTTGCCCTTGCTGCCAGTTGCAGTTCATATGAGGTGAAACCTTCTCTGTGGTTTCAAATATATAGAATTACATTTTTTAAATCTTTATGATGACCACAATAAAAGCATTTTGCTTGTTTTATTATTAACTTCATAAGTTTGCAGCATAAGAATAAGCTGTTGATTAGGGGTCACTTCAGTGCAGGTCATGATTGCAACAAGTTGCTTGAATTTAGTTTCATTTCTATATTATAATAAGCATATCGCTATAGTCCACAGCAGTGTATCAATACATATTGATTCATTAGAAAACTTGATGTTGTGTCCTAAAGCCCATCTTACGCTGGCAGTAAAACAGATAGACTGAATTAACAATGTGTTAATTCAGTTAAATATGATCTGAGGAACTGTTTATATATATTTCTTTTGATCTGTGTACATTGATGTAATCTCTTCTTTTGGAGTCTTACATTTAGGTCTGTTTGTGTTGTCCATGTCAGTTGTTTGCTTTGTCGTTGTTTTAGGAGCGCTGTTGCACTTGCAAGATATATCAAGGAATTTATGTACAGCTTAGCAGTTCCGTTTAATTTATTTTATTTTTTTTTAGCATTTCTAAATTAATAGAGGCAAAATGTTGAGCGTTTTTTACTTTAAACCTTTAAATCTAAGACTTTAAGTAGTCACTTGCTTTATTGTCTGTATTGTCTAAAGTAAGTCACATTTTTATTTAGAAGAGTTTTTGAAGTGAAATGCTTTTTCTGAATGCATTTGGATCTGTCTGTTTACAGGTGAAAAAAAGTTCTCATGCCCAGAGTGTCCCAAACGTTTCATGCGTAGTGACCACCTCTCCAAGCACATCAAGACCCATTTGAATAAGAAAAATTCAGCTGGAGCTGTGAACACCAATGACAGCACTGTCCCCACTTCAGCCACTACTGACAGCTGCACTACCAGCAACGGGACGAGCGACCAGCAAACTCTTATAACCATGGACACCTTGTCATCAGAAGGCTTTGCACGATTAGCTTCTAGTAGCATCAATGTCATGCAAGTCACAGATCTCCACTCCATTAACTTAAATAGCAATGGCTATCAATAAACACTGGGTGTCTGGTATTGACTGGGAAGTGTGAATGCATTGAAACAGCCATGTCAAATGAGGCATGGTTTTTTTGTTTACCTCATCCTCCTTTTTTGCATCCCTTCCCTGTATGTTGTAAATTCAGATGTCTTTTCAGTTTCTTTGACCACTTCTTCGAACTAAACTTGTGGTGTGGCCATGTATTACGTATTATGCAGTGGTTCAGGTTTTCAACAAAAACAAATCACACTGTGTTGAAACTGAACCGTAAAAGCACAGAAAGGTTAAAACTGTGGGAAACTGATATTATAGTAGCCTTTTTAAATCTTTAATAGTGTACTCGCAAGCCATCATGCTTTCATGTATTAATCACAGTTTGAAAACATTTGATACATTTTGCTTTTTTGTACATGAGTTCTATTTTTCTAAATATAAATAACTTCAAATTCTGAAAAGACCCTTGTTTTGTGAATGAATTAATTATGCAGTCCTACACACACACACACACACACACACACACACACAGTGGGTACGGAAAGTATTGAGACCCCCTTAAATTTTTCACTCTTTGTTATATTGTTCATATGTTTTTCCTCATTAATGTACACACAGCACCCCATATTGACAGAAAAACACAGAATTGTTGCCATTTTTGCAGATTTATTAAAAAAGATAAACTGAAATATCACATGGTCCTAAGTATTCAGACCCTTTGCTGTGATGCTAATATATTTAACTCAGGTGCTGTCCATTTCTTCTGATCATCCTTGAGATGGTTCTACAACCTTCATCTGAGTCCAGCTGTGTTTGATTATACTGATTGGACTTGATTAGGAAAGCCACACACCTGTCTATATAAGACCATTCAGATCACAGTGCATGTTAGAGCAAATGAGAATTATGAGGTCAAAGGAACTGCCTAAGAGCTCAGAGACAGAATTGTGGCAAGGTACAGATCTGTCCAAGGTTACAAAAACATTTCTGCTACACTTAAGGTTCCTAAGAGCACAGTGGCCTCCATTATCCTTAAATGGAAGACGTTTGGGGCGACCAGAACCCTTCCTAGAGCTGGCCGTCCGGCCAAACTGAGCTATCGGGGGAGAAGGGCCCTGGTGAGAGAGGCAAAGAAGAACCCAAAGATCACTGTGGCTGAGCTCCAGAGATGCAGTCGGGAGATGGGAGAAAGTTGTAGAAAGTCAACCATCACTGCAGCCCTCCACCAGTCGGGGGTTTATAGCAGAGTGGCATGACGGAAGCCTCTCCTCAGTGCAAGACACTTGAAAGCCCGCATGGAGTTTGCTAAAAAACACCTGAAGGACTCCAAGATGGTGAGAAATAAGATTCTCTGGTCTGATGAGACCAAGATAGAACTTAATTCTAAGCAGTATGTGTGGAGAAAACCAGGCACTGCTCATCACCTGTCCAATACAGTCCCAACAGGGAAGCATGGTGGTGGCAGCATCATGCTGTGGGGGTGTTTTTCAGCTGCAGGGACAGGACGACTGGTTGCAATCAAGGGAAAGATGAATGCGGCCAAATACAGGGATATCCTGGTTGAAAACCTTCTCCGAAGTGCTCAGGACCTCAGACTGGGCCGAAGGTTCACCTTCCTACAAGATAATGACCCTAAGCACACAGCAAAAATAACGAAGGAGTGGCTTCACAACAACTCCATGACTGTTCTTGAATGGCCCAGCCAGAGCCCTAACTTAAACCCAATTGCGCATCTCTGGAGAGACCTGAAAATGGCTGTCCACCAACGTTTACCATCCAACCTGACAGAACTGGAGAGGATCTGCAAAGAGGAATGGCAGAGGATCCCCAAATCCAGGTGTGAAAAACTTGTTGCATCTTTCCCAAAAAGACTGATGGCTGTATTAGATCAAAAGGGTGCTTCTACTAAATACTGAGCAAAGGGTCTGAATACTTGGGACCATGTGATATTTCAGTTTTTCTTTTTTAATCTGCAAAAATGTCAACAATTCTGTGTTTTTCTGTCAATATGGGGTGCTGTGTGTAAAAAAAAATGAACTTAAATGATTTTAGCAAATGGCTGCAATATAACAGAGTGAAAAATTAAAGGGGGTCTGAATACTTTCCATACCCACTGTGTGTGTATATATATATATATATATATATGTATATACATATGTACATACATACATACACATACACGTGTATATATAATTTATTTATGGTCCATAACCCTTTATTTGTAGTGTTTTTCTTGTCTTCATAGTCAATGCACTTTTAAGTCACAGTAAAATTATGCTATTGCTTAATGCTAAAATGTCCAGTTTGCTTAGTCACACTAGTCTTTTGCAGCCATTTTAATTTATCAGGAACATTCGTTTTCAGGCAGTACTTCGGTTACAATCCAAATGCAATAAACTCTCCTTTAGAGAGGGCTTTCTTATAAATCGGAGTATAAAACAAAGCTATGCACTTTTGTAGCGTGTGGTCCTGAGGCCACATGAGGGTCAGGAGCTATCTGGATTGTAACAGCCTCAGATATGACTTGGAGAGTGGGGGGTAACCAACACTACCCACCGGGGGGCCAAGGGTCCCAGTAAAACATGCCATCTCCAGAGATCTTATCACCTCCTTCACCCTGTTGCTGATCGTAAAATTGGCAATAGGTCAGAAACCCGTGTTTTTCTAATGCTCTTTTGGATCACTAAGTGGTGCTAGGGTAGACTCAGTGTCTCCCTCGTCCCTCTTGCTGATCGTAAATGGGTGATGGTCTAACAGACTCCCCAGCTT
>JAZGTK010011147.1:2986-15846 GCA_036877625.1 Ambastaia sidthimunki | reverse complement strand
ATGGTATTAAAACGTCAACTAGTAATTCATACCCAGATTGCACACACGTGTATAGAAATATATATTTTTATTAATCAAATCAGACTTCATTACCACAACACCTTACTGGACTAAAAAGTACAAAAAGTACAAAGAAATGACCTTACAATGCATCATGAAAAATACAAACTACAAATTATCAACAATAATTAAACTAATCGTCTGTTTAGATGCATTTAATGTGGATCTACAAATAATGGTGCATACAAAGTAGATGGCAAATCGAGAATTTGCAGTTCAGTAACTAGTTAATAGTTAAAACAAATCATTAAAAATTAAAAAATGTATTAACAATCAACAATGACTTTTCTGCCATTATTGTATTTGTTTGGTTGCCGATTCATTTAGAACTGAGTGTAACATCTGTTTTAAAAACTCCAAGGAGGTGTATCGAAACTCCAGCGTAGATATCTGTCCTTCATTGTAACCGATTTCAAATGGTGCTAGAAACCCTCAAAGACTCTGAACACCAAAAGAAATCGGTCAGCCTTGGGTAGAGGACACAGATCTTGAAGGTCATTTCTGGAGCTCAGGTTGAATGTTGTTTTCAGTCAGTAATGAAAGTGATGTATTCTCCACCCTCAGAACACTGATTTCAAATGGTGCTAGATCCATCACAGCATCAGTCTAAAACACCATCTGAAACCAGCTTCCAAGAGCAGCCAGTCGATCTTCTCACTGCCCTGTGATGAGCAGACACTGCAACAAAACTCATACACAACCCGACAATTTTAAGACACAATTGTATCATTTCCTGCAAGAAAAAATAGGCTGTAGTTTTCTACAGTGTGGAACCTAACACGTCACTCAATGTTAAAACAAATGGTTTTTAAACTTGTATCCATGACTGTCCACGTTCCAAAATTGTAGCATGTGATTCTAAGCAAGCGTTTGGTAATTTAAACTTACTGCCTCTGCCTTTTGATTTAGTTGTGTGTCTGGTTTGCAAAATATCAAATTGTCACAGATTTGACCCTCTGGCTGTTTCTTGACGTTTAAACGTTACTTCAAAAGCAATGCTGTCGCCATCATAATCTGCTTGAAGCTTCTATGCAAAAGCAGCTACTCAAAACTCAGTCTTTGCTGACAGATTGACACATCAAACCACATAGAAAAAAGACAATAAACCTCACATTTCACAGGAAACCCAACACTTATGCTTCTGTCATAGATAATAATCAATATTATTGCTCTGAAAGAAGTGCAGAAGAATATACAGGACTGAATTTGTAAAAGACGACACAGCTATCAGTTTAGGTTATAAGAACGTTTTCCCAGCATTTCCATTAAGTACCAAAACGTTAAAAATGTTGTTTTAAAAGGTCTAGGAACGTTCAAAATATCCAGTTATTTAGATGTTGTATTAACATTACTGTTTGGTTATAAGAATGTTACTTAAGCATTTTATCACATTAAAAATGTTCTACTAATGTTACTGCAAGAGCATGTTAAATATTTTAACTTTAAGAGAACTTTTGGGGAACGTTAGCCAATGTTCTGAGAATATTTCCTGTTAGCTAAGGCTACTTTAAACTCTCAAATCTTCAACATGGCCTCTGACTTAAAATGTTTGATTCATTGAAGGAAATGTTACGAAACTTAAAGCAAAACATTCAGAAGAAATATTGATTTGAAAGGTCAGAGATAATGTGGTTTCATAAGTGCAAGACATTTGCTCAGACAATTGTGGCACAAAGCCAGTGAATAATTATACACAAGACAAAGATGATTTGCAATCTGACTAAGCAAATTTGGCAAGAATAAAATGCTGAGCAGCCTGTGTTTGTGGCCATTTAGTGATAACTGTGAGCAAAATGTCTGTATGTACAGTTTCACACATAACAACAGTCTCCCCCTCCATCACCACAGATCCAGTCTGAAACATTTTTAATCTGTAACTTCCCTACGATTACCTACATCTGATACACTCAGATCATCAGACATTTAATAAACAGCAGAGAGGCTGAGAAATGCCCCACGTAGACAAGAATGTAAGCAGCACCTGCTGGAGGCAAAGAATGAACATTAGGACTGAAACCAGGGCAACAAAATCACACCGCAAATCACAACATTTCTAAACTAGTAGTTTGTCTTATTTTTCCATTAAATAACAGAATCTGAATCATCCTTAAAACCATTGTTTAAATTCAATTTGAACTGTTTAAACCTTGAAATCAGAGAACAGAGTAAATTGTTATTGTTCTTCATTGGCAAGTCATTTTACGAATAAAATAATGTTTCAGGTTTAGGGTTAAAACACAAACAAAACAAAACTAAAACATGCCTGTGTGAGGTATGAAGGTATATTCTTTAAAAACTTAGTTTAATTTCACAAGCAAATGTATCTTGTTTTCACCGGAAAAGGCAAAAATACTGATTTTAAAAAATGACTTTGTAATAAAGAAATATGATTCTACACAACCTCGCTTAAATAAAATTGTCAGAAAGTCTAAATTAAGATAAACACAAAATTCCCATAAGCAAAGGTTTGATACCTCACTCATCATGTGACATACAGACTCGAGTGTCTCTAGAAAAGAGGTTCATTTGGGCTGTTACCTCCACAGCTGCAGGCTCAGTACAGGAAGTGGAGGAATCTGGCAGGAAGGTTTCCTGTCGGCAGGGCACGAGGATGAGGGTGTGGCAGCAGGTATCGCCCTGTAAGACTGACACCCTGACAGGATTTTCTTGTTTGTGTCTTTGTGTACCTGGATCTTCAGAGCCAAAACCCACATTTTTTATTACAACCTCCTCCAGAGAATAAATTCTACTGACTATTCAGTAAAGAAATTCAGAAGAACAGTTCACCAATATTTATTTCTGCCTTCTTTAGTTTGCTGATCGTGTTTATTTTGAGCTCTACGGCAGAGGGAAGAAACATGCCCCAGGAGCTCGGTAACCCTTATCTGACTGATAGGACGGGATTTGTGGGAATTTCCCAGCTGTTTGGAGAGGAGCATGGCGACAGTTGCTGTGTTGAGGTATCTGGTTGCCCCTCTCACTTTCTCCCGCCTGTGTGTTTGCTGTATACCTGCCTTCATCCTGTGTGTTTAACAGGCTTTGTTCATAACCTGGATTTAGAGATGTTTGTTTAACCAAATAAGCAGAAAAAAAGCATTTGTTTCATATATGTATATATTCACACATTTGCAGTTAATAAGATTTAGTTAAATTTTAATCTGCTTTACAACATCTTCAACAAATAGAAAATAGAAACGGAAGTCAAAATAAGCTTCTGGAAGATTCTACACAAACACAGATGTCATAACCACAGGGTGACATAATACCACGCTACAAATTGGGGGAAAACAGCACAAGTTTCAATCTGCGTCACAATCCGATCCTCGGCCCAGACGCCTGCGTCTCATCCCTAACACAGCCCTCCCCAGCCAGAGATGCTCTCCCCTCCAGCCTGCTTGTGCCACTGTGCCACCGGAGTTTGCCAGAGCTGTGGCGTCTACTGCAGTATTACCAGCTGGAGTGCAAGCCTCTGCCTCGCACACACACACACACACACACTCACTCTCTGGCTCTCTCTGGTGTTACCTGGGGACAGCACTGCTCGACATGCAACAGGTTTCTGAAAAGCACATTTTCTAAATGCTAACAGGGTCATGCATAGACCACGTCTCCAACATGCCAGCGGAAACTACATGCATTTGATAAACCTGCAGCTTCACCGTCTTTCTAAACAGGAAGTGTAGTGGTCAGCTAGCGGAGGATGAAGGTAACTGATTGATGTGCCAAATCACACAGACACAAACAACCGGGAGCGAATCAAAAACATCACACTGAGAAGACAAATAAACCATTCAATGCAGGCTAAAGAATCTCCAACTCATGTTTACATTTACATACATAATAAAAAACATAACGTGTCACATTTAAGAATATAAAGTAACAGCACATTTTTATTTTATTTAAGTGACATCTGATAATATACTTTTTCGCATTGCTTTTTTACAGCAAAAAAACAAGTAACAGCTCTGTGAAAACAATAAAAATCCAACGTCATGCAGTACTCACAAATAATAACATCACCTTTCAGCCAATCAGATTCATCTTCCCACTGCCTGCCTAGGATAGTCCAATCGGATTTGAGCTGCAGGAGAAGCGGGAGGCAGCATCCAGCGGCTGATAGGAGGAGAGCTCTGTCACTCACTCACTGACGCGGCTGCTTTAGGAAGTCTAGCGCATGTGAACTGGACGCTCGCCAGTGCACAGTCACTAAGAGAGCAAGGTAAACAATTTCGCTCTCTATCTCTCTCTCTCCTGCCTGCTCACTCGATTTCCCTCTTTCTAGCTCTTTCTCTGATTCCCTCCCATAACATTTACACCCTTTCATAAACGCAGGACACATATAGTCCTGAATTTAATGAGAGAGTGAGAGAGATCTAAACGTTTATATAAGAGAGTACAGTAAATATAACTGCGTCATTACTTGTGCTTCCTGTTAACTCAGCACAAACTAATTTTGTTGTTGAAAGTGTGACGTTAAAACATCACAACTGCCCCATTTTCTAGGTCTCTTGCTGAAAGATCACAAATTTTGCTGCCAAGTTCCTGATGGTTCATCTTTGAGAAACATCTGGAGTCGTATCCCTTCCACCTGTTCTTCTGAAATTTCTACCTGAGCTTCCACAATATATGCGACATAAAATGCGACATAAAATGCGACATAAAATGCGACATAAAATGCACGGTACCCACCACACTCGTTTCTAAAGGCGCCTTACCTGTTGTCTTAAGAAGGCAGAGGGACATCTCTGCTCAGTCCTATCTGAGTTAAATATCACTTACCTGTTACTAGAAGCCATCTTTGATCTATTGTATACAGATAGACAATATCGTCTGTAATGTGTGTACTGTGATTACAAAACAGACACTTTTGGTGTCCACTGTATTGGCTACTGATCAAAACAATACAATAATATTTGTCTCAAATGCAAACTGCATTGCAACCGGTCCTAAACTCTTCTTGTCTATATCACAGGGACTTTCGAGAACAGCGTTCGTTTTATTAACGCTTTTATAATGTTAATGTTTTTAACGCGCTCGTTCGCATCATACACACCTCGCGACGCCATCACACGCCCAGCATCGCACACATACGTTGACACACACACACACACAACAAACAACTGAATCACAGACACACAAACACAAAACCGTGGTCTCTGTAACGGTATCAAATCCACGTTGGAGCTGCGATTCTAGAGCTGCGTTCTATTGTAGAACGGACAAAATCGTGAAATCAGAGAGAGTGAAAGTGTGAGTAAGAAGAGATGGAGAAGAAAAGAAGTCGATGAAAAGGCGGACGAATAGATGGAGGGCTGGGACACTCACAGGTAGGAGAAAAATCACACATGTCCAAATCTTCTCTTCCTAGCTGCTGTTTTCCTCTCGACGTGAAAAAGTGACGTAGCAACTAATCCAAAACCTCTCTCTCTCTCCCTCCCTCCCTCTCTTGCTCGCTCTCTCTCTCCCAGTCCTCCACCCTCTCTCCTGCTCGCTCTATTTTCATCTTGTTGCAACAGCAGAATCGCTCCTTCAGACTGCTGGTTTTTAGACAGACACATGTCTGCATAAATAGATCTAATACACACACACAAACACGCGTGTTGTGATCACCCAGACAAATAGTTACCGCAAAAACTCCCACAATCCCTCTGTGTCCTTCTCTCTCACTTGGTCTCTGTCTATCTCTCTCGCTCATTGTGACGCAGCCCTTAATTCTTGGGTCTTTTTCGCTCTGTTACGGCCACACAAATGTAGCTTCTTGAAAAATTCAACCTGGCAACACCTTCTCTGCTACATAATGAGTTTGAAAGAGAGAAACAGAGGGCGAGAGGGAAAAAGAGCAGTTTGATTACAGTTTGCTTCCCTATCTAGTGTCCTCTTGTCCTCCTATCACTGTCTCTACCCATCAGCACCCCCCGTATCGCCAACGTCTCATCTGCCTCTCTGATAAACGCTCTGGCGTCTCGCTGAACTGAGATGACCGCGCTGCTCTGATCACCTGACAGCCTTCAGCTTTTAAAGGCACATCGCTGCGGTTATGTAACAACTGGGCTGTTTTCTTGTGTTTTTAATCTCGGCCTATTTCCCTGGCCTGTTCGAAATGTCCCAGCCTGTCAGGGGACAGCCAAATCAGATAATATGGGTTGGGACGGAAGGACTCTTTAATTTATAAACATGACATTTGTAATTTGGTAACATCATTCTATCAGTAAGAACGATACGTAGATGTATGAACATTTAAATTAGTTATTTAGACACGAAGGGTTAGATGTAATATAACATGATTTTTAAAAAATCACAATATAACATCAGGATCGACTTCCTGTTTTGTGACTACAGATCTGTAACCATGGAGACAGACGGAATGGATGATGTCAACGAATTCAAAACCTACATGAGGTATGAGGAAGAAGCGTAAACCTCTGCAGCCTCATCTGACAATAATACATTACAAACAACCTCAAAGCGACTTACAAATGGGAAACATTGCGGGCAAATTAACATACAGACAACAGTACAGCGACAGATGACAGAGCAGAAGTAAATATACAAATACAAATGTTGAGTAAAATTCAATAAAGAACATTTTTTGTGTTCAGTAATTCAACTTTTTGAGACCAAATTTAGTCTTTGTAAGATTTTTCGAACTGTAACCTGTTCTACCTCTGAAATTATTTTTCTCGATTTTGATATGTAACACATACTTTAGCCTCCAAAAAACTGAAATGGTTAAAATATATATTACATTTAAAATGTTTGTTATTTTGTCAGATGGTTACTTTTGAGTTTTTGTCAATGGAGAGATGCTTTATGGAAAAATATGATGTAGTTACAGTATTTACCAGCAGGGGCAAACTAGTCCATCTCAACCAGCTAAATATTGACATTTACTCGTCTTTGTCTGTTTGCTAAAACAAACATTTAAGTCATTTAAGTCATTTAATATTTGTATCAGGGTTTTGTAATTTATTAATTACCCTGATCTTCCATCACGTTTAATATGAAATGGCTTCCACAAACATTTAACATCTGATGTAGGACGTAGATTCTGAGCGTAATGAGATATTCAACATAAAGAAATTTAGAGCAGGGCTTGATTCTTATCCATGAATTAATTAAACTGTGTTATTTTTGCTCTGCCTGTTGCATTTTGTATCACAGCTCAGGAAAACTACATGGGCTTGGGGCTATGTGTGTTCCTCTGGTGCCGTTAGCCAATCAGAATTGTTGGAACATCAGTTTCCTGTGGCTCCACCGTGATTGGTCACATGCTGTGTACAGCTCAGGTGATTGGCTCAAAGGATTCTGTGGTTTAATGAGCAAAAATGGCACCTTGTAAAATCACATACTTCTGGGAGAACACCATTGAGAACAGACCAAGTTTTATAGACCTCTTTAAACAGAAGCGCCACCTCTCAGAACGACTAAAATATTCAGACCGTAATGATGATAAATGACAAGCCCGGGCACTGAAACCTCTCTGTGCTCATAGTGGCCTGACACACTTTCACACGGACCACAATTCCCAGCATGCACCTCTCTCTGACATCTCAATCTAAGTGTGGAAGCGAGGCAGGTCAGCACAGCCGCCTGCAGTCTGGCACCAAAGCAAATGATAATCCTCTTCTCTATTCTGGTTTATGTGTGAGCGGTGCACAGCTTGAAACACTGAGCTGTGAGGTGTGTGATGTTATTCTTAGATATCTTTAATTAACGTTCATCTTGTATGCAGTAATCAAATGTCTGCCTCACGCCTAAGGAGGAACATCTATGTCAGCTTAATGGCTTTTTGAATAACCTCTCACTGCATTACAGCTTGGCACCAAAACACTGTGTATTGATTAAATATGCAGGCAGATACAGACAGACCCTTTACAAACAGACTCTACAATGATCTAAAACCAAATGGAGTTTGCAGACGTAACAAATTCAATTCCATTCATCTATACATAAAGTCTCCCCTGACAAAGCCTGTCAACAATTCCCAGCATGTGAATTGCTGGTGTGGACAGACAAACCATTTGTCGCTGGAAACGTGTCACATAGGCCTGTTTGGAATGTGCTATTAATTATTAATACTTGGTCACTTCTGAGACTCCAATCTGAAGGAATTATTCTACATCTGAGGTTTAATCTTTGAAGATCTCTAACTGTTAACTTCGGTCCCATTTAAAGACATTTTTGTAAATAAAGAAGCTAGGAACAAGAAAAAAATACAAGACAACACTGGAATGATAAGAAACCTTCTGTCTTTGTGAATGAAACTGTCAGCTATAGCACTGTGTTTGCCAATCGTACATGCTAACTAGCGCTCTTCCTATCTGTTATTAATACAGGCGTCATTTAGCACCAAGCAGCCGGTGGGTTAATTTTAGCAGCGTCATCTTTACATAGTTACTCCACTTCCTGTAGACTTAATCTCTAATGTTAGGGAACTCAGCCAGCTGACTACAATGAACCAACAGGCCTCGACTGCCTCTCACAGCTTAGGAGCTGAATGACGCACTTTCGAGAGAGCTGACAGGGTGTCCGTTCAAAACAAATTGTGGCAAAATAGGGCATGAATGAGGATCCTGGCAGATTTTTAAATCTTTCACAGTTTAAGAGTAACGTTTTTGATATATAACTTTATATCAAAAGATATAGAAGATATAAAACATTTTTCTAACATTATTGCAAGAACGTTTTTATAACTCTGAGACAACTTTTACAGAACGTTCTGAGAATGTTTCCTGTTGGGTGGGTAGAATACCAGGAATGATATTCCCAAAAGCTGTTTAAATTAGGTAGAGGGCAATGAGGATTCTCTGCCTGGACATCTGTAAAGCAGAAACTGCAGATTCTCACTGTTTTAACTTCAAAACATAAAGAGGATAAATGTGATGGACACGGATGATTTTGTTCTTTATTATAAACCTGCATGGGAGTTTTCTTGAGCTGTTTGGGGATATGTAAACACATACCTTTACAGTCTTATTGTTTCTCTCCATCCTGGATCCACTGAAAAATAAAAAGATGCTGTGTTCACAAATAAATACAGCAGGAAATGTTTTACATAAAAATACTGTAGTACTGAAATGTTATAACAATTGTAGCATTATCAAATTCAGAGCGATTTAGATATCAAAAAGAATTTTATGTAGTGAATTAAGTCTACATTTCATAATGTTTTTAAAGGTTATACAACATTTCACCTCTAAAAGAAATCTACAGTATTTTTCTTTTATTTGCTTTACAAAACTGTCAGATCAAGTATTCCTAAAACATGTTTGATTATGCCTGACAAACCAACATTTAATTTAACATTTTATTTGCCTTCAGTTAATGCTAAACTATCTTTAACAAATAAATAAACAGAAACCCCCTTTTAGAAACATCCTCTCTCAAGACTGGATACCTTAAACTGCGCAGTCAGTCTCACAGCGCACAACAGCGCCGCCCAGCGGCAGACGCAAATAAACGCTTTGTTTACACCAGAAATAAAAGGTGCGCACTTCACTAAAAACACCATTAGCTGACAAAATAAAGGCTAAAAAGGGGCAAAACGCACATGTTTACCCCACAAACCCCCAAACTAAACGAATGACAACAGAATAGGTTACATAAACTCATAGTCATATAATGTAATGAATAAGCACTATCAGCCTTTATATACAAATCTGAGAAGATTTGTGCGCTCAGTACAACAAAAAACCAATTTGGTTAATCGACTGGTGCTTGTTAGGAAACTTTATACTCTTTATTCATGGAAAAAATAAATAAGCTGACCTGCTGGACGGTATTCCGGCTGGAAAGCTGTCTGGTGATGATATCAGTTCAGAGGAAAACATGTTTGGTGGGTCAGGGCAAAGCGCAATGAGTTGTAAATAAGAACTGCGTAACATCCTATCAGTGCGACGCCAAGTAGGGCTAGACAATCCACACACACACACACACACACACACACACACACACACAAACACACACACACACACCTTTGGCGCAGCAGTAAACCCCCCTCCATGCAAAGCCCACCTTGACCTGTTATTCTCCACTAACACGAATATCGTTTGTGTATTTAATTATAAGCACTATAACTACTATGCAAAACTGCTTATGTATATGTAGATACACACACAAACCATGTAAAAATGTTCACAGATATGTTTCACACCATCATTGCGATGCACACACATGGAGTTCAGGACAGACTGACTTATTGGGTCAACTTACATTTACTACTGTAACACATCCGACATATTCTAGTTAATAAAGTAAACGATCCTGCCTTAGACCTTAAACACAATGTAACAAAAGTTAACCAACCTGTCACATTACAACGCATGTTGTTTTCTGATGGTGCATCTATAACGCAATGTCCATTAAATACATTAAGTTTAGCAGATACAAAACTTTTTATTTACCTGAACAAACGTAATGTTGACTTTCTGTCCCATCACACAGATGTGATCTATATTTTTATCACATTTAAATCCTATATAACATCTCGCTGCCGAGCGCACAGAATTTTCCATGCCCCGCCCATCTCGCACACCCCCGTTTCCTGATTGGCTGTCCGCTTAGCACGCAGCGTTACGTCAGCGGAATCACATGCTTTTGACGCATGTTTACAAACACTCGACCCATCACATGTCGCAGAGCCGCGTTAACAAGTTTAGCTGCCGCTGGTTAACGAGGTGGGTTAACCACACACATGCATTTTCTCCCTGAGTTACATTCTCGTGCGTGACGAGCAGTTTTAATAGTTAGTTGACAAATTTGAGCGATCTGTCATGTTTCCAGTTTGTTGGTTACCTAAAAGCAATTGTAACTCACTGCATAATCGAAGCACATCGTTTACATTAATATTATAATTTTATATATTAATATTTATAAATAATTTATGGTTATAAGCAAATACATAATAATAAGACAGTTAGACTTTTAAGAAGCTCCATAAATCACACCGGAAGGTCTGTGTGTTAAATCCCAGTAAACACAGGTGCGGATGATAAGCGGCTGCTGTTTGGGTTCAGTGGATAGGTGAGTTTATTATTACCTAACGGTGTTTGCTGGTGTGCTGGGCTGCGTTTGGGTAGTTGGGCTATTTTAACAGAGATGGTCGGAGATAAAGCACACATTTATATTGTGAAATCACTGTTTCTATCCCTGGTTAAATAGAAACAGTTTAAACGCTGGTTACAAACTGTACGGGGATTAAACTGCATGGCGAATTTCTTTTAAAGTGAAATAAATAAGCAAGAAAATTTTACGTTTAATATGAAACAGGAATATATCAAAAGCTATAGGGCTACTTACTAAAATACCTCTTTAGAACAGCAGGGGGCGACATTTATTCAAGAAAAACACCCCGTAGGTTAAAGAATCAGAAAACATTCTTAGTCTGTGATGCATGTGTTATGATTTCACACTATGCTGGTCTTCATTTGGATCTCTTACACAAAAGTACTTCAGACCTATCCAACATTTCCAAATTGTTCTTAATATAACCTGCTTTTAATAAACATTTATGCCTGATATTTCTTTAAGGCCTTGAGCAGAGTTTTGGGTACACATCTTATACTAAAGAACCAGGAAAAACACTTGCATGAATATGTGTAAACGATAACTTTGCTGATGAGAGATATGGGTAAACAATTTGTGTGTGTGTGTGTGTCTATAACTAGTTATGCTCACTGTATACTTGGGCTACTTAACTGCAGTTTATATACTCCCCTTATACCTTTGGAAGACACTTTTATCCAAAGTGACTTAAATTGCATTCAGTGTTTACATTTTGTTAGTATGCATTCTCCCTGGACATCTAACCCACAACATTTATGCTGCTAATCTAATGCTCTACCAGCTAAGCTACAAGGACACTAAATTGTTTAATTTAATTGTAACTCCCAGTGCCAGCGTATGAAGAAACAAACAGTTGTATGATTACAATGGAGTGGAATGTTGGCTCGTGTTAGAAGTTGAGCTGAAATGACGCTTGACTTGGGAGCGTTCGGGAGAACAGGAAATGAAGTCGCTTAAGTGTGCATTGCATCATGGTAGAGCGAGAGAGCAAGAGAGCGAGAGAGAGAGAGGGAGAGAGAGAGATGTTTTCCAGATTTCTTTGACTCTCAAGACAGATGCACATTCACAAAGTCTTAGTTCGTAAGAAGCTGTGGTCTCGAAGACACAAAATCCGTCCCAGGAGTGTTAACAGCATGTCTTTATAAACACAGTTAAATTCTTAGTTTTGTCACAGTGCTCATCTGCTGTCTGGAACTTTCTCATGAAGCCAGTGTTTTATTTGTTACCGTGTGATCGCTGGACTGATGGTTATTCATGTTGCATAGCAACGTTATGTTACTGTTAACATGTCAGGGTGAAGCTGCCATTTAATGATTTAATGAACTTACTGCTTAAACATATTTTGGTTTATTCACAGCAGTGTAGCATCTTGGTTTTTATTTGACTCTGACTGGAGTTCATTTATGTTTTTTTTTTGTTAATTGTTTCAGTAGTTGTTTAAAGCTCTTCCACGGCTGAATGCAAGTGTTGCGTGTTTGTACTCTCGGCTGCATTTGCTAGTTCTTGCAACTTCACATTTAAGGATTTCTTAACATGCGTGTGACTCTTGAGCAGTGATCTAAAAGCAGACACATGCTTCATGCACACGTGTAGGTCGGTCATGTATGTTCTAAGTAACAGGTGCAGCTTTGCATGTGGGAGAATCTGACAGCACGTCTGAGCCGCAGTAACATGTTATGATCCAGTGATATTCTCAAACTACAGTCCTGTCATGTGGCAGATATTTACAGGTTTGT
>JAZGTK010011146.1:0-15847 GCA_036877625.1 Ambastaia sidthimunki | reverse complement strand
TGTGTTTCTCATGTGCACATACAAATTCTTGGAAAGCCTTACATTTAAGAGTATTTATATTTCATACAGATGGATGAAGCTGTAGAAGAAAAGTGGCAACAGAGTAACGAAACACAGAAGAAAAGAAACAGATTAAACTCTTTGTTTTGGTCGTCTTCTCCCTTTCAATCTCTTCTCTCCATTCTTTTGCTTTCACTTTCATTTCTCCTCTGTTTACTATGCAGATGTCGATCGTGTCATTCTCTGAACAGAACAGGCTCTTTTTGTGTTTGCTTTGTGACTGTTAACAAAATAATTGGATGAGAAATCAGATACGGCTTCAACACTTTCGTACTCAAGACTTAAGTATTGTATGTGCATGTTTTCTTCAAGGGGAAGTGAGTTATTCTGTGCTACTAATGGCAGATTTGTTCATCATTTTTGTCTGAGCCAGACAAAACAACATTGGCTCTGGTGTTAATGGCAAACAAAATGACAAACTTAACCTTTAAGTTGTTGTGTCTCTGATATTTTTGTGTACATCCAATAGTGTAGCAGAGATGTAACAGAGAACCAAACTTTAGCTTGTCTAGTTGCATTCTGCTAGTAAAAATAGATGAGATGTGTAATTTCTGCATCATCTCTCTTCAGTTATGAGTCAACAGGTGGAGTTTAGAGAGGACCTGCCCCAAACTGACACCATTGGTTTAATTGATGGTGTTATGTCACATTGTATTTAGGTGGCACAGAAATTACACACTTCAACTTTAACTAAATATTTCCAGTGCTTCATATGAGAGAGAGAGAGAGAGCGAGAGAGAGAGCGAGAGAGAGAGCGAGAGAGAGAGCGAGAGAGAGAGCGAGAGAGAGAGAGATTATTTGAGACCATTTCAGGTTTGTTATTGCCTCAGTTCACTCATCTGTAAAGCTGCATGTGAAACACAATGAGTTTTTTAAATGCATTCCCCTTTGCTTATTAAAACAGTTGCTTGATAATAGAAAAGCTTCTCGTTTTTGGAAATGGCTGGAAAATTTTCTTTGCACTACTGCTTAATACACAATAATACTCAAAATACAATACAAAAATGCAATGGATGTAAGCAAGCAATGTTGTTTTTAATTACTGTGAAAAAGGCGGGAACATTTTAAAGCATGAACAAACCCCTATAAAATAAAATAACAGAGATAAAACAGATCTGGGTCACTTCATGCTACCTGTCTAAATGTAGCTTTATATCCCAAGGGGAGGTTAGAGGACAGACTGAGTGTATTCATTTAGAACCAGCTGTCCAAGAGCTTTTCTGTGTCTGTGTTGCTTTGCTGAGTTGTTTGCAATGAATCAGAGTGGACGTGGACTGTTTCAGCTGATGATATAGAACATACGCGTGTGTGTGTGGACATGGACATAATTTTATACTGTACAAACTGTATATTTTGTTTCCTCACCCTACCTCTAAACCTGACCCTCTCAGAAACCTTTTTTGCATTTTTACATTTTCAATGAAGCATCAATTAGTATATTAAATAATTAGCAGCTGGCTGGTCCCCACAATGTAGGTATGTCTGTCTTTTTTTCGCAAACTTGTCGCCAATAAATGGTTAAGTAACCCCCCCTGCACATACACACAGACACATTTAGTGTGTGTTATATATAGTGCATGTTAAACATCAAAACATTGTGCTACATAAACTGCCACTTAATTTGAGCTTTAAGCGTTTAGCCAGTGGGGGTCAGTGAGGGTTTTTGTCATCAAACACTTTGTGTATGACACTAATCACGGTCTGCTGGTTCCAGAGGAGCCATCATGTTTACTGGCCCTACAGTGTGTCGTAAGAGAGAGTCTCTTGTGTCCTGGACTATATAACTGGTGCGTATCATCCGTTTGTTCGCAGCTCATTTCACAGTGTCCTAAGGGCTTTGCTTTTAGTGTAAGCGCCTGTGTTTACAGGCAATACATTTTGTTCAGTTTCTGCTAGGCTGTTGTTCACAGTCTCTGTGAATTATTGCTCGTCCCGATAGCTTTGCATTTGATCAGTTATGTGGAATTATATTATTTTGAGCTGAAAATTTTGTTGAATCTCACCAGTTCACTGATGTATTTCCTTATTTGACAGCTTGTAATAGGTTTTTGACAAATGAACCTTAAAAATCCACTGCATGTGTGTTTGTGTATGTTTGTATATGCAACACTCTAAAAGTTGTAAGTTGAAAGAAACAGGAAGTCATTTGCTGGCACACAGTTTTTTGTGAGAAATGTCTTTCTGTGTATTCATGTTTTTCACATCTGCACAGATTCAGAGAAAGATGCTTAAATAGTTTGTATGCAAATAACAGGAGAATATTGGGCTTTCCTTTTAGTCTGTTTAACTGGTTTTGTTTTAAGATCCAGATTACATTGGTGATCAAAAGACCCAGTACATTGCCAAAACTGTATATCATACAAAAACAAAAATAAATATCTTGAAAAACAAACATTGAAATTTTACTACATAGGCCTGACAGTATGGAAGATTTTCTTTAAAGATATGGAATCAATTTTGTTTTCTAAATGTCTCTTATGTATTTAATATGGGCATCTAATATATCTAATGTTTAGACTCTACAATCCCTGACAATAATAAACACTTCCTAACATCGAGCCCACTTTTTACCTCACTCTAATTCTAATTTTAGAAACTGTGCAATAAACCTACTTTTAATAAATTCATGTGATTATAATGCCTCTCGGACCGCTGTCAGATTCCGACTATCGTCCTCTCTTCCATTAATATCCCAACTGCAGCGTCCACCGTTTTCCATATTTCACCGCACATGCTTCTCGCTGCATATATATGAATTCATTTGTGCTGTTGATGACATTTAACATTCATTGTAATGAATAGAGGAAGCCATCGTTCTCATAGGGCCTTTTCATCATCCTCGATACAGCCTCGCTTACATCACCCACAAATGAATCGTATGAAGGCACATTTAACATGCGGCGACGACTGTTCTCTGCTTCTCTCTCTCTCTCTCTCTCTCTCTTTGTCTTCCTTTATCTCTCTCTACCAAATATTCGAACCCGGTCACAGCCAGGGGATGTGAATCTGACGAGCTGTGGTGAATATTCAGATGTGAAGGGGGATCAGAGCAGCGTCTAGTTGAGTTATGGCAGATCTACGAGTTTTGATCACGGCTCATATAGCCTCACGGATTCATTCCTGTCATTTGCTGTGACATTAAGCATAAAGATCTCCAGTTCAATGTGTTGGTGCACAGCTTTGCCGCGCTGTCTGATAGCGGCGACGCTGTGATGATGTATCTGTAGTCTGATCATTGAGCTGATTGGCTTACAGTGGGAGAGTTAATCTAATGGGATCTGGAGGTTGTTGCATCTTGTAAGTGTTAAGATTCTGCCTAATTGCAAGTGTGCCAAAATAGACTGGCAGCATCTGTCTGCTGCACTGTTTTTACATGGTGTAACAGCATGTTGTAACACGCTGGTTTACAGCTGTCTTTGCCACTTTACTCTGATGGAACGATATTCTCTGTTACAATAATTAATCAAAAGGATTTGTTACTGGATTTGTTGTTAATTTTTCCAGAGTTTTATTGGCGTTCATTTATGCGTTTTGTTAATCATGGCCATAGTTATTCATCATATTGGTAAAAGCATCATAACTGGGAATTTCATATCCTAGCACACCTCGAAGATTGCCATCTTTACATCGTTACCTATTTTGCATAATTCTTTTAGCGAATGAAATGCTAAAACAACAAAGGCTGCATATGCAATAACACAGTGCTATCAGCAGGTGCAATTCATTCTTGGTGTGTTTCCCCCGTGGCACCTGTCGCTCAGAGCTGCCCATTATAGCAGCCCACATGTCTGTCACTACATCTCTAGAGTTTCAGCAGATTTAGACAGATTCTATTATTCCTGCTCTCATCCTTTTCTACACTAACAGCCAGAGTAACAGCACAACACTCCTTCCTGCCTAAAAGCCACTCACACTATCAGACCTGCAAATAACTTCCGAACAGTTTTCATATTCTCTGCATTCCGAAACAACCGGTGAGCTGGGATTCCAGGGCAGGAAACGATCAGCTCCTCAGGGGATCCTCCTTCAGTGATTCACTCCACACTGAAACCCCGGAAGTGTTTTAGGTCCACACCAAAATACAATCCCTCCCATCCCCACAGCCCTTATTTCACTGTCACATCACAACTGGACAAACAGTCAAAAGCTAATACAGCATCAGAACACTAAGTTCTTTTTTCATGTATGAATATTATTGAAGCAGTTGACAATTAACACTTCAAGTGTCATCTGCAAGCAAATGAAAACATTCAGCAAACATTTTAAAATAATCTCAAGGTCATTTGTAATGAATGACCAAGCAGAGAAACCACAGATACAGTTCATTACGGACTAGTAATCACATTAATTACAGACATGTTCTATTTAAACAACCAGAAAGTGTCTAAACTCCTTTTAATAATTTTAACATAGAAAAGTTTGGAAAATATGCATGTGCTATTTTTCTTTAAATTAAAGCTGCAATCTGTCAATTTTATCTCTCTACCGCCACCTCTGTTTGAAACATAGAATTGCAGGATACTTCAATGAAGCAAAACTGACATTTCCTAGGAAATATATAATAAATCATTATTATAAACTTGTTGTGGTAAGGATATCGTTTTGAACACTGATCTGTTATTTACTTGCTCAATAACTGGTTTTTGTTTAACCAAAAAGTTACAGATTGCAGTTTTAAATGTCATTCAGTTTGTTATATATATTAGGTATTAGGAGATATTAGGGGATATACATTATCAGATATATCATGCAATTACATTTATACACATTTCATGCAAGGGTGACTTTACATAATTTAAAAGCACTTTTTTTTTTAAAGTTTACAAAGTTGTTTGCAAAATGCACGTGTATGCATTAGTCTGATTGTTTGAAAGGGAGAGCAGCTGGGTGAGGGGTTGTGTTACAGTGACTGTGTAGTGAGTTCAATGTAATGTGACGTTAATGTGAGTTGAGGGCCACGTCCCTGAGGGGAAAGACAGGCTGGTGCTTTAGATCACCGCTTCCATGCTAATGTCTGCCATGTGTGCCTGACTGCCCTGCGCTTGCCTGGGGAGGAGGCTAAACACACAGTGCCTGCATGCAAAGCTCTCAAAAAACAGGAACTTATATAGCGGAATGGAGCGATGGAGCTGGATATGCTTGGTGCAAAATTATTCAGTATTTCAGTACTTGGTATTTTGTGAACTAGTATTTTGCACAATAGTGAGATAACAATTATGTTTAATGTAATCAAAATGAGTTTTCTATGTTTATTATTACTTTCTGACACTATTAAACAGGTTTCTAACAATGTTTGTACAGAATCGATTTAGATTTTTTAATTAAAAACAAGTTTTGTTTTGTTAATTTACTTTTTATCGTATTTATTCAAATAAAAGAAAGCTGATCCAAAACAAATACATTTTTAATACTTACTTTCATTTGTAGCACTGCTGGAGGTCTCTTGCCTTAATAAAGTTTTTTTCCTTTCTCCTTGACACACTGAAATCCACAAATATCTTTTTTACCTCTAATGAAGGCTGTTTCCACAGCAACATAAGCATCTCCAGTCATTAACAAGCTGACAGTACTTTGTTTTAATGTGTTCTCTTAATGTGACCTCTAGGCTGACACACACCATATAATGTTCTCATCACTGGATTCTCATCACTGGAATTCAGATGTGCAGTTATCTCCCGACAGCCCGAGAGCCTATTGGCTGACTGCAGATGCAATCATCTCCTTCATCAGCGTGTCAATAGAAAGCTCTGATAATCACAAAGACTGACAAATCGACAGTGCAGTGCCCTGGAAATTCATTATCGTTCCTTTAAAAGGTACATAAACAGCATATGGTGGGGGGGCAGCAAACATGTGCGAGGGGTAAATTAGCTTGTAATGGTTCCCGTGGTGGAGGAACCTCTGCCCATCTCTTATGCCAACCAGCCTCTTTTCTCAATCTGCTGATTTAAATAGAACAAAAGGATTGTGATGGCCTGCTTGTGTTTTCTGCCCACTGCTTTATGCTGTGAAATGAATGAGAGGGGAGAGATGTTTACAGGTAAACTGATGTGTTGTTGTCTGTTTTTACATTTCTCAGTGATCATTCAGACATACTTAATCCTCACAAAGCACGCCATCTGTTCTCGCTTACAGGAGCAGAGTTTGACAATGACTGTTTGTCATTAGAGACTAACATTGAAGTTTTTTTAAGCTCCAGTAACAACAACCCTCATTAAAAGCTCATAAATAGTTAAAGGTAATTAACCAACTCTCAGAATTCTTATAAATATGAGTCGCTTTCAGACTCGTATTTATAAGCAAAAACACCTTGTCAGTTGTTAAAATGCGATATTAGCTACCTGCACACTTCTTAATGTCCTAATTTCATTTCTATTAACTAGACAACTAAACGACCAGCAACTGACTGGACAATTTGTGAGGGCCAATAGTTCAGCTAGTATTTCTAACAGTGATGCTTTAATTAACATGCTAACAGCTTGCTGGGCTTTAGCTGTTAGACTGTTTGCATGGTGAAACCTATTCGCAGAATTACGTCTTTAAAGTCATCTTCTTTTAAAGCAACGACGCTACAGCTATATACATGCAGGTGGGCGTCTTTGGCCATTTCAAGTCTCACGCATATTTGTGCATTCTACAACAAAGACTGCATTTCAAAGACACTGTGTCAAGGTAAATATAGCCAAAGTTATAAAAACAAGTCTGACACTCTTGCATTCTGTTTAATGTTATTGCGCTCCATCTATCTGTATTTGAACCCCGAATCGGGCAGATACGGGCCAAATGTTGACTAGTTGTTGAAGTAACCCACCAACTGAATGGCTTTGAAAATATATAGTTTGTCGTAATTTTACCATCAAACTATTTTTTAGCACAACAGGGCAGAAAAAGGCTTGTTCGGTTGTCTTCCTTACGTAAACATTTTACACATCAGTGGAAGATTGGAGCGTTTGACACGGCTCTGATCTCTGATCCGCACCGCTGTCCTGTCTTTGCTGCGAGGGCCCCTCCGACGCGTCTGTCACTCACATGATAAATTGCGTGGTAATGATATCCCATCATGCAGCAGCAGCGCTCTGGAATAGACTGATGGCTTGGCTGTCTTTGCGCAGTGGCAGATGAACTTCACCAGAATGCAGAGCAAGCGTGACCTGGCTTTGCTCACTTCCTCTTTTTTTCTTTGTCTTTCTCTTTTTCACTCAGGAACGTGCTTTTTCTCAGCTTCCACTGATCGATACACAGCCATCCTTCTGTCTGACTCTTTCTATTTCTTTCATGGTTCCTCCCTAGCTCTCTAAATCATTGAGACCAAGGTTGACCCTTTCTGTGGGGCATCAATTATAAAAGCCACAGCAAACCTGAAAGTAACTCAAAAAAATGGATGTGAATGATTATGAAGAGCAGGTTTTAAGCAGAATTTAAGCACGAATGACTATAGACCTCTCACAACCAAGGATGAGGTCGTGTAATGTGGACAAGGATGACTTAAGCTGAATAAGATGGAAAATGGAATTAGATGGATAAGACATTATAATGAGCCACAAAACAATAAAGGTGTTCACAGAAGAACTGTTTTAGAAAACAGTACATAATTGTATTCTGGTGGTCTGATGCCAAAGGTGGACAGGTGGCTTATAGTCAGCCTTCCTCCGTCCCTACTGTCTTAACTAATCCGAGTTCAGTTCAGTTTAGTTCAAGTTACTACACCAGTGTTAACGGTAAACAAATAAGTCATCTACATTCAGCAAAACACCTCTGCAGTGCCCAAGAAGGCTGTTAACACATTATGTGAACACATATGGCTAAAACACAGGATTTCTCACGTTGTGTATTAAGTGATTAAAGTGTATGGCACTTACTTCTAGCGTCTATGTGACTGTCTACTATAAATCCATAGTGTGAATGCTTCCATTCACTTCAGTTGATCTCAACTCCACTTTACCCTGATCTACTCTGATCCACTGCTCTTAAACAGGTGAAGGTTGCTTCATTGCATTGCTACTTGGCATGTTAAAGTTCCTTAAACAATTTCCCCAGTCCTGATTGTGTGGCCATGCTTTTTGTCTTCCATTGCTTTGCTAACTCCTACTCACTGATTTTATGCTGTATACTTTTGTTAGTGTATTTCTTCAGTGATGGATTGTGCATGGGGAGCGGTAGAGAAAATGGCCCTGTTATAGGCCTATAATAAACCTGACAAATGGTGCACGCAACCCCCGTTCTTACAGAACTGGCTATTTTTTACTCTTAAGTTTTTTGTTCATTGCATGCAATTAAAAGCAAGTTTATTGATGGGTTTTGTACTCCAAAACAGGTCTAAAACAAACTGTCTAGAATTGCAAGCACTTGCGTCCAACACTAAGTAAAACTCTAGATGGTTTATCACAGAAGAACAACACTTTTGACAGTGTATTACTAAGGTTTTAAAAATCTTTGGCTTCGCCTTTTTTGCAAAGAGTGCAAAAAGGCTTGAGAATCCACTTTAAGCGAAGTAGAAAACTGCTTTGTTTTCTTTGTTTTATGCTTTTAACAATTATAATTTCCACCTCATTACTTCATTATAGCTCTGCTCTGTTGGATTGTTAGCAATTATAGTTGGATATGCAATCATTTCTTAAATCTCATGGGAATAATGCTTGATCACTGAGTGTGATTACATGTGCAACAAACTGCTGAGAACTATAAAAAAATCCGAAATAAAAACCAAACAAGCATAAAAGACAGTTTACATGAGATTTTTAAATTGTTAGTGTTCTTTCATTCTTTCATTTTAACATTAAAATGTAGACATTTGCACAAGACTTGTGTAAAGCTGTTTAAAGGCAAGAATTTGGGCTACAAGAAAGAATTTTGTCCACTTGTGTTTTGATTAAACTGTTTTTGACTTTTACCCAATAAAACAACACAGTTTAAGGCGGTTTCATGGTTGTCAGGCATAAAGCAATACTGGAAGAAGCAGCCACCACAAAAGCTCTTGCTGCAAATGTTTAGAGGAAGCCACCATTCATATGCAGATGTAGCCATTACTTAAAGATGACAGCTGTTGTTTGCTAGCTAAATAAATCTCTTTTATATTTGTTTTGCATAGCACTTAGCAGTTTAGAATGACACAGGAGAAGCAGAAATTAGATGTTTGAGTACTATAATCATAATGTAAACAATTAATCTGATTCTTGGATTGAACCTGAGCGATTCAAGTAAACAGCAGCCTGGCTAAGGCTGCGCCACTATGAAAGCGTGACATTTTTACGACGTTACAGTTTAACGGTAGACATTTAGCACTTTTGCTATGCAACTCTATAATTTAAATAGCACACTTCATTACGGTTGATTTAGCTGGGGATAAACAAAGAATTAAAATGTATTTTTGTTCTCACTACTATTGCGAAATATTTATTTAGCGATCAAAAACAAATCAGTAGCTATAGAAGGTTTACAGAAGTAGCGGCCCTCAGTAGATATATAAGGTTTGTTATGCTGGAAAACTAGATTTCTGTTTTATTTCCCTTTTATTAGTTATTGTTATCGAGTCTGGTCATTTTTCTGTTCAGTTCGGTTTTAAGACCCAAGCATAGGTGTTGCATCATTTTATATTTCTGCCAATGAATCCATTTCCTCTCTGAGCGCTGCGCCTAACAGCACGTTAACAGCCGCAGTTGCGTAGGAAAATAGAGCACCTATAATGAAGAATGCAGGGAAAGAAATGCGATGCTTGCAGCCTCCCTGAGACTTAATGTGTCATTATCACAGCTTGTAGAGAAATCCTCCCAATCTGCTGGGGCTAAAAAGCTGATATTAGAGCAGTGTGCAGAAGCAGTCTCCTTAAACTGCGTGTTTTAAGCACAAGGGCATTTTAAATCACTATCAGCCATTAACAATTGCTTGTACAGTCTGGTTTTAAGAGTTTCCCTCTGTGTTTCCCTGAGTGTTTAAATCTAAAAAAAAATGCTTTTTTGTTGGGTAGTACTTGTGGATAAAGAATTGTAATACAGCTAACCTTTTATGACACTTAAAAATACCGTTTTTGTACAGTCTTTTGTTTCTTTTGTTGTATAGTAGCACTTCAATGCTTGCTTACTCTTTACCCAGCTGAAAAATTCTTTCCTGCTTCTTTATGTGTCATGAGATGTGTTTTGCTGTACTGCAGGAAAGAATATTTCCTTTCTCTCTGTTATTCTTTATAAACTCTTTAGTCCTAAGGCTTTTAAATGCTATAAGTTTGCAAAGTGACAGTTTTTGAATGAAGTGTTGAAATTTTGAGGCATTATGAAGTTATGAATACAACTCTTCTTCAGCTTAGAGCACAAACGCCCACTGCACCTGTAATGAAACTTTACCATTCAAACAGCTCAAGGTTTAATGCTGGAATTTAGTGTCAGCTGTGGTGATTTAAAAGCAAACCTTCATTTATTAGGCTCCTTTTTACCTTGGAAGAGGCCATTTTGTTTCGCAGAAGCGTCTGGAGACTAAATCAGGTGTGACTTTGAATGAATCTGGTATGTCAGTGAATGCAATCTGACATTTAAAAGCCTTTCATGTGTTGTATCGAAGCAGAATGGACAATGTTTCAAAGGGAAGAATTATGTAAGAGCTCTTCAACAGATTGATAAACTGCACGCTTGGGGCGGCAGAAGAATATTTTGCCCGGGCCGTAGAGGTACGTGTCTTTTTCCCCCTCTGTTTTGTGTTGTCACTTTTCTAGGTGTTTAATGTTGGGTTCCAGTAAATAACAAGTTTTTTATGTTAGAGAATAACAAGTAATCTCTTAAATGCTCGGAGCAGCATCTGTGCTCTGAATTGCTTTTGTTCACTTGGAGAATGTTAGCAGAAATTAAGGTTGGAAATATGGTGCTATTAAAATAGCTGTATGTGAGTGATCCTTCAGGAAAGCGAAACATTATATAGACAAAACATAAAAATGTATAAATTAACGATGTTGGCACCTGACAGACATATTTCTAAAATAACGTGTAAACGCAGCCGCCCCACATCAACACCCACGTACCAATTACCACAGTCCCTTTCAAAAACACAACGTAGCTTTTATTGGTTCCATTTGCTCCATATGGCATATTTGCGACCGCTGTTACCATATTATGTTTGTCTCTGCTCTCTGAATAGACTTCACACATGGCCAATTACACTGGCTGATTATCATTTGTCTTTCAACTCTTAATTATTGACTTTGGACCTTGGGAAGAGACGGCGAATGCGACCACCCAGAACTCATGCATGCAGTGTGTATGGTGCATGCCTGCACGCAGACAGGCTCGCATGCTTTAATATGCTTTGGTGCCATTGGTGTAACAATGATTTAGAGTAGCGTATAAAGTCGGGCTAAGTGGACTCCCGGGTGGGGATATTGTCTTTCCCCGGCGTCACACTGCCCTTGTTTTCTCAGTGTATAATAATATCTAATGATGATGAGCCTTGATTACCGCTGCAGAGACTAGCGGGCAACTGAAGCGTAGAGGAAAAAGCAATTTAGCCTAGCGCAAAATCTGTCTCCCGCTGAGACCATCACCATAGTAGACCACGCCGAGCAGCAATCATTAAAGTTCTTACAGGGTCTGAATCCTAATATTACCGACTCCACCACCTGTCCGGCAGGACCGATCTAATCTAAAATCAGACAACCAGATCGGATTGTCCTCATTTGTTCCTGTTCCATCAGATGGCAACACTTAATCACAGGCATTTTTGAAATCCCCTAGCTGCTGTTTCAGAGCACATTTGCTGCTTCTGACAAACAGTGTAAACAGAGTGAGAATAAGAGGAGGTATTAATGCTTAAGAGAACTAACCCAAGCTTTGTATAGATGTAGTGTTTTGTATCTGGTTGGTGCAAGATATCTCTAAAGGTTTGTTGTCTCTACATGACTTTTGGTCAGTTTGTCACAGAAATTGCTGTCAGTTTTAAAGGAAGCTGGTGATCTGATGCAAGATGGGTGACAGCGACCGTTGGCGAGTCATTGCAGATATGTGTCGGTGCTGTGACAAAGTTGAGCAGAGTTTAACTTAATGCAAATGAGCAGTGAAGAAGATGCAGCGACTGTCAGTAGTTCTGTAGACAGCTGAGCTCACTTCATCCGCCTCCTGTCACATATTGAAGCTGAGTGCAGGCAAGATGGACTGTTACTTAATATTAACTGTAGCAATTTCTCTGTATATAGTTGATCTCAGCCCACATACAGGGACGTAATAAAAAGTGATGCATGGAAAACAGTGTCAGAAGTCGCAAGCATCTCAAGAGAGTTTGATTCATGGACTGATAATCGTTCATTTTGTTCATGATATGATACATTATGTACTGCCATAATTTATACAAACTCTTCTTTCTCCAGAATGTAAATTTTCTTGGCAAGTTTTGTTGCTGTAACGAAAACAGTACATTGTGTTTTTACCAGAAGATAGAATCTCATTTGTGAGCAGATGTTCTAGTTGTACAGACAGTCAGTACTAGATGCAAGGTTCTGTAAAGCAACCTTCAGAACCGAAACAGTTGTTGGTGTTTTTTGGTTTAGGCATGGTGGAGCTGTCCATGGTGCTGATCTGTTTTATTCTGCTTCTGAGCTATGTACTGTTGAAAAGATAACGTTTAGAAACAGGGACATAAGGGCAAAATGCTGGTGTCAATAGAAAAAAAACCTTTCAGAAGGGCATTTGAAGTAATATTCTTAGAATATGTGGTTGAGCACTGCTTTAAAAGTTCAAAGGTACCCTTAAATATTTGAAACCACAGATATGCGGTATAGTTTTAAAATTAAACTAATAGTTCTATAAAAAATAATTTATTCAGATGAACTGCATCTACTCCTGGATGCTGATTGGTCCATAGCTATGCTGTGATCTTCTCACCTGTAGCTGATTGTTATTTTTGTTGCTTAGCAACAATATGTACTGTTTTATTGTTTTAATATAAACCAAAATAGATAAATATTGGTTAGAGTTAATTGCTTGAATCAAGCTATATTAAATTTTGATGTGATTGGATATGAAAGCCACAGAAAATATCAAGTGTCACACAGCAAATGAATGTTGAGGGGAGACATCAGAGTAAATGCGAGAGTAAATGCGTGTTCATGGGGCAAGAGGGTTTGTACAACACTTCTGCCAATCATGTACGGTTTCCTGTCCAGCTACCATGTGTATTACACTAAAGCACTTAAAGAGCGTCGCATGCTCTCAGTGTCAGAGAGCACAAGACAGTTCCAGCATGCAAATGGCCTTATACTCCAGCCAAAGTAATTAGACTTGAAAGGTTTCATTTATACAGGAACACGAAGGCACGCTCACGCAAACATTCTGACACATCTTCAAACAAACGTTCAGTGAACCACGTTGAGCAGCAGACGCAGACCAAACGATAAAATGATTAAACGGGACCGATGAACAAATGTGAACATATGCCTGCACACTCACACACTTCAGGAGTTGTGTAGTTGTGTTATTGTCATTAGTGAGTGGGAAGTGATCTGTAGGTTGACCCTGGTGATGTTTACTAGAGATTAATTATTTGATTTTTCAATGCCATGTTGATTAATAAATATTTGAAAAAAAAACAGCTTGTTGAATTGGCTGTATTTTAAAAGAATGCATTTTAAAAGCTGTCATGTTGACGGATATGATAAGATTTGTATTTTATTTCCTTTAAAATACTAACATGTACTGATCTACTTGGCCGTGTCCTCCTGAAGTTTTGTGGCAGTAAAGATAAAGGAATTAAACTCTGTTCTTGTTCTTCTAACATGGTAAAATAATAATGTGTGTGTGTGTGTGTGTGTCTAAATGGTAAATGGTTGAGATTTACTGGGGGACCCAAGCTGGAGACACTCTATATATTACATTCGCAGAGCATTTGGAAGCGATCATGTTGATAGAAGATGGAGATCCTCTTCATTTTGAACTTGAGGATGGCAGGTGATTCTGAACATGGCAGGTGTCTGTGCAATGTGTGTAGCACCTCATAGAGGCGACGGAGAGACTCCCAACAGTGTGAAGAGATGTTGGCTGTTTAATGTTGGAAGATGTTCAGTTGTAGTGATATCTTGTGTATACAGCTGAAGTTCTGCTTTTAGGGGAGTCATCTCAGCCTAAGCTGGGTGCTGGCACATATCATTGTTTATATGATATTAAAAGCATGTCTCTAGGGATATTGCACAGCTGTGAACTTAGTGAAACCCACCTTGAGGCTATAAAGGTCGCAGACATTTTACAACCCAGTTTGTCAATGTGACTAATAATAATTATTATTTGTAGCACAGCCTCTGCCTTAAAGCGACATTTTGTTGGCGCATAGATAAATGTTGGTAGAGGGAAGTTTTCTTGTGAAGTGCATTGTGTTGGTAAGAACTGTTTATAAAAAGGTCAACTGTAAGTTCAAGTTAGCTTCAGGAAGGTTCAAGATCAAACGTTCAAACACAGGGTTTTCAGTCTTCAGAGTTCATTTAAAACTCCACAAGATCTGGAGGTCTGAGTAAGGCTGCACAATGTATTAAAACTACTAAAATAGCGCAAATGTGCATATCTCATTTTAAAAAGTATTGTCAGTTTTTAGATTGATGCAGATAGCAGAAAGATTTTTTTTATCAGTCTCCTGATTTCAAGATAAAGTGATGCTTTCTTTTCCCAGAATAGATATAAAACATATGTTGGTCATATTATTGTTGCAGTTCTTGTCGGGAGTTAGTATTGTTGGTAAGGATTGTGTTGTGGGTTTTACTGCACTTGGATTGGAAAGAAACCAAGTGATTTAAAGCTTGGACTGCTGAGAATATTACAGACAGTTTGAGCTTCATTTCTGAAGATATGGGATAGGTAATCAGCAACTAAAAGCCAAAGCAGTGAATGCTTTTACAAATTTCATTCTGATTCTAAACACTGTGATTTGTTTTGACAGGATGGTGGGGGTGGGTTGGGGGCACTAGAAAAGTTAACCCAGATTTGGCTCTTCTCCTTTGGGGCAGTATTGCCTGAGGCTTGGCTCTTAGTTCTCACCATGGAGAAACCACAAAAAGATATCTGACAGCTCAGATGACTCACTGCCTGAAAAACATCTCATGTTAGTTGCTCATTTTATATTTATCTTTTTTCTGGTTATTCATCTAGAATCATTGCTGAGGCCCATATTCTTTTCTCTACATAATTCTCAGTCTTTTTATACACAGCACAGGCTGGAAATTAATTATGATTCCCATTAATTAGGGCCACATATTGTGCTCCTATAAAAGGAGAGAGAGAGAGAGGGAGAGAGAGAGAGACATCCAGCTCATTATATTCCAGGTGAGTAATATCCTATTTGATGATGGCAGGTCTTGTTCTGTCTGTTAGCAGGTGGAGCAGCCCACTAAGTTAATCATTTGGATCTGATTAAATCTGCTGGGCTGATCCCTGTCGTCACTGCTTGTTGGATTATCTCCTTATTTAGAATGATCATAAGCAGCGGATACAGTAATTCACATGATAAATGGGCCAATAGAATCCACTCTCATATCCCCTAATTTATAATACAGGCAGACTTGTGTGTGTTGGACTGTGTGCGTGATTGTGTCTTCTTTATGTTCCTGTTGTAATATATTATGTTTCTTTATTCAGTTTTATTAGCAATATAAAGATCAGCTGCAGAGAGATCAGCATTAGGAATATCAGCCTGAGGAAGATCAGCAGTAAGACCTTCTGCCACAGAGAGGTCAGCAGTAAGATCTTCAGCCACAGAGAGGTCAGCAGTAAGATCTTCAGCCACAGAGAGGTCAGCAGTAGGACCTTCAGCCACAGAGAGGTCAGCAGTA